>WYDI02026282.1:41837-303011 GCA_009867235.2 Psittacus erithacus
ATTTCCTTCTTTGTGGAACGGAAAGATTTCTTATTTTGGGTTTTGTGATGTGATAGGGACACTCAGTGCCAATCTGGTGCAATTTGCCTGTAAGGCAGTGGCGGGATTGTCCTGTTAAAGGGGGCCCTCCAACTGTATTGGGTCACAGTGATTGCACAGTGGGTGCAGAAAGACACCTCTACCCCACTACAGTGCTTCTTTTGGCCCCCTGTCAGCCTCTAATAGCTGGGATAAGTTAAGGCTCCTATAGGCTGCTTCATCCCAGTCTTGTGGAAATATCTCTGCTGGGCTGCAAATAGAAAAGAGAATGCAAAGATCAGGTGCATGTCACCCTCATGCACCAGATCTACCAGCCCCTTTAATATTTTGTTTTCCCATTGCCTGCCTTTAAGAATATTGGAATCATATCATGCCAGCATCTCTTCCCAGAGCTTGAGACAATTACCAGAGAAGGGAAGAATAATCTTTCTTAACAGAATGATTCAGAAACATTTTGATGAAGATTCATTTTTAATCTGTAAAAAAATATGATTAAATGCTGCTTCCATTTTGGTTGCTACGTAAATCAGGAGTACAAACACTGAAATAAAAGTGCTAAACCATACAGTAAGGAGATGTCTGTTAGTGTGCTCCCTAGATGACAAGGGAAATACATTGTAGTGGCTGACTTTTGGAAACATTTAGGTGAACATTCACATCTTTAATAATACTTACACCACTCCTGAATTTGCTTGCTGGTAATGATGAGGAGTGAGTGTTTCTCATCAGGAAGCTGACATACAGGGAACAGCAACAACTTCTAAAATCATTGAACTAACCTTTCAAAACCATTACTAAGGCAAGGATGAGTTAAAGCTGATAGTAAAAGCTGAAGTAAAGTGAAGTTAAAGACTACTATCTTCTTCTCTGTTGCATTTGGTTGACATGAAGTTCTTCACTGAACAGAGTTCTAGCAAAGGTGATTCTTTCCCAGCAATGGTCCCATTCCTTATTTTTCTAGAAATGCTTTTCTTAGCATCAAAGGAGCTATACTTGGGGCCTCATTTAAAAATATCAGAGTGACTAGAGCTTTGTTGATGGTCCTGACCCTTTCATGCTGCTGAAATTTCCAATTCTTCTTCTCTAGGTGCACCACCAGCATGGAAGGCAAGCCAGTTTCAGCTTTGGGCTATGTCATATTGGACTGTGCTCAAGAGATCATGGTCTAGATACAACTAATGCTAACTTAGAGGCAGGAGCTGGAAAAGTGCCTCCTTAGCATGCTAGAGTAGGGGGGCTTCTTATGGATAGCTAGGAAGCTATTAAGGGCTTCCACTAGATGCTTTTGATGTGCTCTGAAGATTTTGAGAATACTTTAATAATTCTGATGCAGGTGTCTGGAGGTGCTGGTGTCAGGAGGCTGGATAGTAGAGAATTGTTCCAGGGAGGGGTGGTCCTTGCTTAGCAGCATCCCTAGCACTTGTTAGCATATATGTCTATGTGCCTATGCTAAATAGAAACTAAAGTCAGAATAAACTAGATCTTTATTTTAACTAGGATACAAAGGCAGGTTTGGTAAGAAAAGAGACTGGGTATCATAGAAAAAAGGAAGTACAAACACTGTCATGTATATTTATGGGACATTATGTCCAAGATGAAGGCAATCATTTGTAAAAACAGCCCTTTGAAAAATCACAAAGTGAAAGTGAATTAGACGATGTTCAAATTATTATCCTTTGTAGGTACCTGTTTTAAATGTTGAATATTTTGCAAAGGTTATGTGTAAACCACTAAAAACTCGGGGAAGTATCATTCTGTAATTAAAGTATGTTTATTCAGTAAAGTGCAAGCGTGACTTCTGCATGAGTGGTTCACTGAAGTTTGGACCATTCCAGGTCTCAAAGACCTGATTCTGTTTCCAGTATACATTCAAAGCAAGTTAGTGAAAGCTCTTCCTGGATGGGCAGCATGGAGTGAAATCTTTCATGCTCACTCTGTCCTCAAAGGGATTGACCTGCTTTTTAAAAATACAGTGTGTTATTAACATTTCTCTTAATTATCTGTGGCTGCTAATACGCAAATTGACTTGTCATTGTCCCCATCAGGGAACGATGAAGCAGGAGCATATTTTTATATGACTGAGGAGCCCACAAGTCTGATACACACACTGGACCTGCAAATTAGCATGATAATAGATTTTATAATCCGTTGAGGTAAACAGAAACCAAGGCCCACATGTGGTAAGACCAGTTTGCTAGCCAAAACAAAGTCTACTTGTGTTGTTCACATTCTTGAAGAATCTGAATATTAGAAGATGTCTAGGACACAATGAGGTAAATTTCCAGACAGATAAATACAGACAGAAATATAAGCTGAAAGTGAAGAATAGAGCTACTGCAGGAATTTTAGCACTAAAGAATTGAGTGAGTTGTGGGAGGCACGCCCAGTTGGGATTCTGGTTTTCACAGGCTCTTTGCTTGTCAAACTTAATATCAAGTAAAATAACCTAATTTGACTTGGCAAAGGCATATAGTATATAGACTTGATATCTGTGACAGAGGCTTTTGAAGTTTCTTATAAACAATGTTTTCCTTGCTTTGGAAGAGATGGCTGAATAATAAACAACTTTCCTGATTCTGATTCCTATTGCTGAAAAGAGCAAATCGTTAAGTAGCTCATTGGCAAAGGAAATCCCTCTGTTCAGTCTGTCTGCCAAGAAAGGACTTAACAGTGTGCTCAGTATTAGACATGTGCTTAAAGAAGGCCTGAATAAGGGTGTGTCACATTTTTAGGGCTTTTATTCCTGCTTTTTTTCTGACCCATGACCTCATGGAAGCTTGCTGCTGGACTGTCTTTCAGGCAAAACATGTGCTTTTGCTCTCCCGGATATTTTTTTAGCTCTGTCTTTATTGTGGATTGATGTGGAATCTGAATGTGAATGAAAATTAATTTATCCATTAGGAACTTATTTTTATTTATTATTATTATTATCATCATCATAATTAACAACAATATCATGATTACTATTGCTATTATCCCTGATTGGGAAACAAGCAGAAATAGGTTGTAAAAATGACAACGAACATATTTTGGAAGAAAACTTAGACCATGGCAGTGACATATTAGTGTGTTTGAGATGTGCTATGTTATCTTTGGAAACTGAGCTGGTTTAGCCTTCGGTAATAAGCCACATTAACTGGAGAGTGGTGATGTGGAATCAGTCAAGGCAAATCCCCAGAAGAGGATGGTACTGTCTCCTTCCATGATGTTCCGGTTTCTTAGATTCCCTGAGTCAGATTCAACACTGAAATATGGATGCACTGTTCTCTCTGAAATTAATAAAAGCTGCATACAATTACTTTTGAATTTTTATTTATTTGGTGATCAGAGAAAAATAGGATTGGCTTCAGCTTGCACGAAAACATTGATGGAAACAAATAACCAAGAGGTATGGCTCACAAAAAAGGCTGTTTTTTTCAGGTTGGTGATTTATCTTTCATCTTATGAGAAGTGGCAGATCTCTATCTTCCCTATTAAGAAAAATAATCCCTTTAATTTTTCTTTCCAAAAAGTGCTTTCTCTTGCCATAACTCTCCCTGTTCTTTTTCTTTTCTGCTACCAGTTTGTAAATGGATTTATGTTCAGTATGCCAAAATGCAAAGGAGTGCAATTTCCTCTTGAATCTCTACTCTTGGTATTTAGCTGCTTGGTTTGCATACTTTAATTTGCCTGACTCCTGCAACTTTTATCCTATTGATAATTGATAGACTGTTCCTTCCTTCCCAATTTCCTTTATTAGTTACATCAGGAAGTTTATTGGTGTTCCTTGCATGTAACTCAAGAAGACGGATAGCGCCACGCTTGTTTTCAGGCCTATGTAAATTAATACTGTCCAGAAGTCTAAAGGCAAAGATCAGCAAGCCTTAAAACCCGGAAGATATCTGGTTACATGCCAGAGGCCTCCTCTTCAAATGAAATGACAGGAATCTGGGGCTGAAGGACTTCCGTTTGCTCTTAATGAACTTGAGTGGCTCTTGCCTGTAACCAGAAATGATATGCAGGCAAACAGCTCCTAAGACACATGTTATTCCTGTAGCTTGCAGTCTATTATTACTTTTATTCTTTCCAGCGTCCCCTTGTTACACTGCAAGCCTAAAGACCAATCATGTAAAGCATGAATAATAAAGTGCCAAGAATGCTGCCACTGATGTCAAAAGTGTCTTTTCACCAGAGTGGAAACAGAAAGTCTGATCCCTTAAACCTGGTGTGGGTCTTTGGACAGGTTCAGCTGATTTACATCCGTGTACAAAACTCCAGAGGATTCCTGGGTTGGTGCAGCTGGATTTGAAAGATTCACGGGTGTCCCTTGATCACCAAATCCAAGCATTTTGTCTTGTCATTCCTGCTGCACTTGAACCGAGATGCTGGTATATGTGTATGTGCTTTTGTACAGATAACAAATAAACACAAGTGTTTATTTGTAATGATTTGCTATCTGTGGTCCTCTACAATACACATGTGAATATAAATACATTTATTGAGGAATAATGAAGATAATTTAAAGCTAGAATATAAAAAGCAGTGCATAAGAACTTATCCACTCAAAATGTGGGTGTGTGTAAGTCTCTCAGATGTAACAATTAAAAGCTAACATGGTGTAATACAATAATATGGGCACACAGTGTTTCATTCCAGTGGCAATCCTAATTATAACACTACTTAGTACAGGAAATTGCCTGTTGAACTACTCTGCCTGAAAACCTTAACAAAAAAATGTGCATATGTTTGCTTACATAGTGAAATGCAATGCAGAGCAAACTCCAAACAGTAAACCTCAAGATCTTCTTTCCTTTAAACCTTATCTTCCCTCCAAAACTGCACATGGTTGAGAGTAACACTTTGACTTAGCAGTGTGAAAGTGAGGCAACAGTCTGGTTACAAAAGCTGATGGCTTATGATAAAATGATGGCTCAATCAAATGGCCATAATATGCTCAGAAACAGATGGGAAGGGCTGTGTCCCAGCAGCAGCAAGGGAAAGAGCCTGTCAACACTGTGTGCTTATATGTCCCTGTGAATATCAATGTTTGTAAGCTGTAAGTGAACTGCACTACCTGGACTTGCCAAAGGAATTATAAAATGGGAGCTCCCCTTCCTCTTTGGATTCTCAGGAAGCTTTTGAAGAGCAAAAATCCCAGATATTTATGGATTAAAATGCTTTCAATTCCATCTTTCCCAAGAGGAAGATAAAGATCAATTTAATGTTCTGTTCTAAAATAAAAAAGGATTTTGTGCTTTCTCTGTTCCCTAGGAATGAACACAAGCAGACTTTTTTTGAAGCTTTACTTTTAATCTCTAATTTAATGAGTTAGTTCACCCTTCAAAGCACCTAGTTTTCCAGTTAGTAAAGTATCTGGAGGCATCCAGCTTGGGCTTGGGACAATGGGATGCACGATTCTGGTCTCTGTCTTGCTCATTCCTTTACCCTCCTTGGCACACTCTTGATTAGAGACTGGAGAAGATCTTGATAATAGCCAAAATCTTGGCTGTATAATAGTAAATTTAGGCACTGGTTCAGGAAAGTTCTTAACCATGTGCTTAAACTTGTTGCTTAATCACAGCCAAAAGAGCAGACAAAGAACCCAAGTAGAACAATGCATAGACTTGAGAAAGTCTCTGCTGGGGGCTTTAGTTTCTTAACTGTGTGTGCTCTCCTGTCATTCTATTGACCTTCAACATCCACAAAAAGGCAGTATGATTTACTGGAGCAAAGCTGTTTTATGAGGCTTGGTTGAAACTTGAAGTTCTTCCCAACAACAAACAAGTGCTGAGTCAGCAGCTGGACTGTCCCGTAGGAGGGGAGAGCGTGACTGCTGGACTGACAGTTTTATACTCCTAATACATCTAATCAAAAAAGAACAAACTGTGTTTTACCCCAGAGTAAACACTATTGACTGAATAGTACCATGTGACTTGACAGTCCATATTCTTGACACTGCTATGTCTTTCCACAATTCCTGCTTTCACTGTCTGCAGCACCACTTTCAGTATTTCCTTATACTTTCTTACCATTCTTGTTACAAACCTTCTAGCAACAATTTACTGACATTAGATTCTAATTTGAGCTCCCCAATCTACTGAAACACTTTGTTGTAGAAAGAAAAGCCATTGGCACTGGTTTAGCATACCAAATCTTGAGGTTTACTTCTTTGGCTTTACAGCTGTACTAGAATCTTTCTGTTGATCTGATTGTGCCAAAGGTTAATATTGCCCAGTAATAGACTGTATTCATTTAATTGGACAGATTAGCCTATGGAAAACTCTCACTTGTGCCACAGAAGCAGAATTATCCTTCACTGTGGCAATTCCATGCATTATCTTTTTCAGTAGTGAGGTGGAAGCTGAGGAAATTTCTGGGACTATAAAATAATATAAGACAAATTCTTAAATTCATCCGGAATCAGTAAAAAAATTGAATACTAAAGACTGTAATGAGTAGGTGCAGAAACCTTCTGATTTTAGTGATGTTGATGCAGATCTTGGTTAGACCACTGAAAAGCTCATTCATAGCTCTGAATCTCCAGAACAGATTCTCAACATAATGCTATGACCAGCTTTCAAAACTGAGTTACTGAAAAGTGATGGAAGAGAATGATTTTACCTGTTGCTTCTTAGGACAGTTTTATGCCTTTCTGGTTTCTTTAGATCACTGTGAAAGAAATGGAAGTCTAAGGATGGTTAGACTGTGTATGAGTCTCATTTCTAGAAGTAATAGATGAAATATCCTGGCAAGTGATATAGCAGTCTGGATATGCCCCTTCTGTCATATGCCTAATTGCATTTTTTATGTACACAAGTTCTTCTCTTTAATCATCTGTGTCTCCTTCTTGCCTCTGTTCACAGTTGTCACAGTTCTACTTCTTTAGCCTGCATCAGCCATGCTTCATATGTGCCATAGCTTTGTTTATGGATATATTTTACTAATTCTTATTTATTAAAATAATTGCCTTAATTAATCCTAATTGCTCATTGTTAATCACTCAGTAATACGCTTCCATTTGCTTGTACATATATTTTTTGTATTAGTCATTATAAAAGCAAGACATAAAGCAAATGGTATAATTACTCACAAAAGACCGGGAGCTCAACCAATAAAAATCAAAGGGGAGAAAATAAAATGCTTTCAACATTCCTATGTAGTAACTGGGACATCCTGTGTCACAAATGACTTTATGAGCTGTCTGGAGGTGGGATGCTCTTCTAAAGCCCCAGGAGGCTAAGAAATGAAATGAGAAACCGTCTTACAGCTGAGATGATGTTTCCAAATTTGCCTTTTGCTGTTTGTCAGCAAGACCGGGACAGAAGGGACAGAAGGTACGGCATGTCAGTATCCTATTGAACTAAGATAGACTGCCTGGGAGAGCTTTGAAGGCAATGAATTTTGAATAACAATGTCAAAAAACCCTCAGAATTTTGTATTTCTTTCTTGATTTCCTCTTGGAAAGGATGGAAAAAAACAACCACCTACTATTGTTAGGCAAAAGCTCAGAAATGCTTTAACGTTGGTGATTACCAAAAATCACAACATGACTTGATCTGTTTGCATTCACGCTTGGTCAGTTCATGATCAGAAAAATACATTGAGGTGAGGAAAGAGAAAGCCTTGTTGGGAGCAATGGCAGTGCCAGAGTGGTTCTCTGTTCTGTAAGTCTAGCCTTTCCCTAAAGCCAAATGTAAAACCAGCACAAACTATGAGGTAGCACGCGTAGGCTCTGCAAAGAAGAGAGAAGCTCTGAAGAAATGTGTCTCCAGGGCAGTCCTGGACTGGCAAATATATTTTGCCAGAACAAATATGGACTCCCTTAGGCAGGACTATCAGTTATCCTATGTCCTCTGTGCACATGGCCTTTGCCTCCTATAAGAAAATTGTTTTGTTTTTCCCATTATCTGGAAAGTAGCTTTCACATCAGACAGAAATGGTCTGGTTCACTAAATAACTCTAAAGCAATTAATGGTACAGGTCTTGCAGTGTGATCCCAAAAGGGAGAATGAACTCCCCAAGCGCTTGTGCTACCTCACTGGCTTAAAGCGATGGAGGTGCATGGACTTCAGGGAAGCCATGCTACTGCTATCAGTTGAAAGTCTGATCCTTGTTTATCTTTAACATACTGATCTTTCTATAGCTTTGTGATATTATAAACGTCCTTAGTTAAATGATATTCACTAATGATTTATTCAACAGTTGCAGTTCCCACAGTTCTAAAGCCCTTTGACTTCATATTCTCTGGGTAAATTATTTTTGGCTTAATCTGCTGGCAAAGTCCCAGTGGTTCTGAGGAAGTTATGTTAACAAAGGTTTTGTCCTGAATAAGTAGATTTTTCTCTATAGCTGACAATTTTCAGATCTCTATTGAGGTAAGTGCAATTTCTTTTCTATAGGAAAAATTGTGGTTTAAAGTCAGTGAAGCATTTCTCGACTCATCTTTCTTCTCCAAATACTGACCCTCTATAACCAGTGGAAGTCTGTCTGCAAGAAATATAAGTGTATGCTTCCACATTTCCACTTATTTTTGTCTTTGATTCTATTAGGTCTTCCAATCTTGACGTGATTAGTGGCAATTTTTAGTGGCTTCTGCCATCTGAAAATCTGATCTGCCATAAATGTTGAACAAATCCACTTCTGACACATCTACTGTCTTGAGTCACACAACAGAAATGTTTTTCATATTATGTTTTTTCCTTCCCTTTTGACCATTGTTCCCCATGCACTAAGCCAGCTCACAGTTGTAGAGAAACAGCTTGCTCCAACAGTCACTACGGGTTGGTGAAATTCTGATGAGCCCTTGTTTGGTCACAGAACAGAAGTGTCCTGTGGCATAAATGTGCCTGCATGTGAAATGCATGTGAAGTGCATGTGAAGTGGAGGTGATCCTGTAACATGAATCTGCAGCTGAGAATGTGTTTCCTGAGGGCACCTTACCCTGGATACAGATACAGCAGCCATGCAAGGTGTTTTTGTTGGAGTTGTAGCTGCACTAGGAAGAAGGCAGCCTATGACTTGGTGAGCTCATGGACTGGGCCCAAAAGTGGAGAGATGCTACATACACCTTGTCATATCTTTGCAAGAAACAGCCCTGCCTGAATGCAAGTCATTGCTTCCAGCCAAGTATGTAATTTTAAACCTCCATACTTCTTTATGGATACCGTGTGATGGAGACCACGTCTCTGCAGTCTAATGTTAAATCTGTAGCCCGACTACTTCTAAACATGTCAGAATGACAGATGAATTAAATGACAGGAAAGGGAAAATTTTAAAGGAGTGAATTAATGGTTAAATTAATGCCACAGCTCCTCCTACAAATCCTCACTTACAAGCTCAGCGGGTTTTTCTTGTTTATCCACCCAGTCTGTTCTGGAAAGGGACCTCCTACCTCCTTCTCTATTGCTGTTGCTATTAAGAGAGATTTTTTGTAGTACACAAAAGGTCTGATTGTCCTCTCACTTACACTAATTTTGCAATTGTGTAAATCCATTGACCTGAGCAGAGTTATTTTTGATTGACACTAATACATGCTAGAGGAGAATCAGGCTTTAAATATCTTTCAAGCAGACAAGCTTGGAAAAAATAGTCCTATTTTTAAGTTCCATAATCATGACGATGTCCTTTTGTGATGTGATGTTAATTTGTTATTTGACTTATATTTGTCAGACATTCATTCAGGTCAGATAATTGTATGTCCATTGTGTATTACCTTGTAGATTCAACTTAATTTGTTTGTAGTTTTTCTTTATGAATAACCTCACTTCAAAGTTATTTTAGAGGTTTTAAAGACCGTGAAGCCAAAATGAATGCATATGAATGGCTCAGGTTCCTAAAGCTTCAATATCTTCCAGGATTTCTCTTACCATGAAATGAAATGAGTCATTTATATTTTACTATTTGATGTGATCATTCTATTACCATGATGTAGTTAGACAAGAACTCTGTCAGTGATTTACAGTCATATGGTTCTCCCCATAAATCAGTGTACTACACAGTTTCATATGGATAGTCTTCAGTTTAGTCTCATTTATGAAGCATTCAGTTCAGCTAAGCTGTGTAAAGTACTTTTGTCTAACCACCAAGATGAGTCATTACAGTGTTATAATTGCTCTTTTCTGTATATTTCTTTTTTGTTATTGCCATTAGGTCAATTGCTTACCTTTGGGCTTTCATAGCAATAGAGATACCCTTCCCCTCTGAAATCCTTTGCTGTCTACTCCACAGTGTATCACTGGGCAAAGCTAAACACTCAACTAATTTAACCTAGAACTACTAAAGCAGCTTCCTGAAAATGATTCAATCACTTAATTTTTGTGGACATTTTCATCAAAAACTTTTGGCCCCATTACTGACTTGGCTTTGGGCAGGATTACAGCAGAAATTGCAACACTTCTTTTTTACTGTGTTGTGCATGACAAGTAAAATTTTACAAACCTATCCAATACAGTGGCCTTTTGCATACTTCAGAGGCTGCGGTTTCAAAAGCAACTTACCAAAGACCTTGCTATGCAAAAACTTGTTGAGCCAATGTAATATTCATGTATACGTGTATTATATACATGCATTCCATGTGTTGCAGTGAGTCAGCTTGAAAAGCCAATGAAAAATCAGAAGTTGTATTTTGAAAAGAACATCTCAGTCATTCTGTGCTATTAAATTTTTGTTTAACCAGTACACATTACTGTTAAGCTCCAAAGACAAAAGATTCATTTTATAACATGACATCTACTGATAATAATGGAAGCTTTCTCCTTGAAAAATAATGTGGATTGTACCTGGTGTGAAACTATTAGTGAGTTGTCTTACTGTTCACTGTAGTTAGAAGAGATTATGTTAAATGTGGCATCATCCCCTGGAAAAACATACCAGGGAACATCTGGTGCTGTTCCAGCCGTGCATTAGCCCAGTTGAATATGCAGTTAGACAGTATTATGCATAAGTCTAAAATAACTGTGCAAATTAGGTGCATAATTGCATCCATAAACTGTTGGAAAATCTGGCTTTTAAATTGCACACCATAAACAATAATAACCCACTAAGATGATTGCTGCCAGTTTACCTTACTTAAACTGTGTTTCTTTTTGTCCAGCATAAGAATCATGAGATGCTCTCTAAACTTAGCAGTGAGCAGACTCCAAATCAGCAGTGAAAGTGTTTGCTCACAGAACATGTCACTGCTATAAGGAGTTGTGGGGCCTAAATCATAAAAGACTGTGTTGTATTTGGTAGGCTGAGTCCATCAGCTGCTCTTAGTAGTCTAGTTGCATTTTCTGAATGAGAAAGTCCCTGTATCATCTAGTCCTGGAAGGATGCACAAAGAGAAGCATGCCTCTGCACCTTTGCATCATACAAATACAGGATTTGGGCTAGATGAACTTTGGTTTGGAAGTTGCAGCTGATTTTATGCCCTTATGTTTCTTTACATTTGTTTTCATAATATTTCTGTTTCAGACTGACCTTGCAGACATAAAAATAATTCTTATTAAATTCAAATCACAGTTTTTTACAATTTTTATTTCTATCCATAGTTAGATATGGGATGTTTTCATTTATCATTATTATTATTATTATCATCATCATCATCATCTCACAAACTTCAGAATCTAAATCTGACATAGTAAGGAATGATCTCATTGGGATCCTGACTCCAACTGAGTGAAGAATGCCAATGAAATAAAAAGAATCAATGTAAAACTTAATTTTAATATCAGAAGAAACCTAGCAGTATTTGAGATAGATAGACAGTAATTAATCCAACCATTGACATCAAAGTCAGTTTGAAGGAAATTTGTCAGCACACGACAAGGATAGCTCTGACCACCAAGAGGAGTGATAGAGGATAGAAATAACACTTAGGGCACACACCTCCAATTACTATGATATCGTCTATATTTTAATAGTGAGAACATCACAACAGGGAGGTATATAAGCTTTTAATGACACTCAGTGAATGAGTTGGCTTGCAAAACAGCTGCACATCCTTTTGTACTTTTAATGGCTTGACAACGTTTTGTCTAGAGGGCTGTGAAGTTTTCCTAGCCCAGCCCGTTAATCTCAAAAGCAAATGTTGCTTTTCAGTGAGAAAGCTGCACAAACTGACTCTCCCTGCTTGTGCACTGTCATAGCACAAGCCAAGAGCTGAAGCAAAGTTTGTCAGAGCCCTGGAGCAAGGAGCAAGAGAGTCATCCATTAAAATGCATGAATCTCAATAACACTTGCAGCCAGAGTAATACTTCTGAAAAACACAGCCTTGGTCAGGTGTGGATCTAGTGGGGGAATTTACTGTTTGAATACTTGTGGACCCTCCATGAAGTACCATCTAATACAAAATTCATGCTTAGGGTTTCAAGGCACTGTACAACTTGCATGATTGTGCAGCAACATACTTTAGACTCTCATTCACAGGTAATGCTGACTCTAGCACATTTACTGGAGAAGGTCAAAATAAGCAGCCCTCATTTGCAGTGAATATTACAGTTCTAGATAGGCTTTAGAGATTTAAATGCATGCGTTGTTAGATCTGGGCTCCAAGTCCAAATAATGAATCACATGTATTAATGGGAAAGCCCATAATAGCATTGCCCTGGGTGTGTACAGAGTGATAGAAATTCTAATGTATTTTAAAATTAAACTTGACCTACAATCCTTCTCCAATCTCAGATCTGTATAAAAGCATTAATTGGACTTATTCAACTAATTACTTGTTATTAAAATAGTGTTGAGACTGTAAAGACTTGGACAAGCAATTATTTTCTATAGATGACAACCTGAGTTTTGGCAATATTATCTGAACTAGGATAAAAGTTCTTAAACCTTCAGAAGCTGAGCCTGAGGCAGCCAAGCCTATGAAGCCAAATGATTATGCCAATGTTCTCATGGTTTTCATTTTATTATGTAGGATGAAGTTATGCCAAAATGTTATGATACTGTATCAGAAGTTGCATGCATCTTCTCTGTACAAATGCAGAGGTTTCAGCAGATCATTCTAACCTAAGCAGCAATAGGCAGAGATGCCCACATCTCATTTAGTAACACAAATGCTGCAAGACATGATAGCTGTAAGAGTTCTAGAAGCATCAGATTTAATTTTTCTAGGGAATGGAAAAGTTAGAAAAACACCCAGTGTTTCCAGCTTGCGATCAAGCCAGGAATTCTGATTTCTTATTTTAACATGTGTTCATTGTGAGTTGCTGACAGCACTCTCAGGCATGAAAAAAAGTTACCAGTTTCAGTTTGTGTACTGATAATGGTCCTGCATATCTTTGGGAGGCTATGGCCACTCAGAGGGATGAGGACCAAGCCTTTGTTTTGTTTTGGATATAAGTGATGGTCCTTTTGTCAAGGACAGCAAGAAATAATGCTAAGTTTTCCCTTTACCAGTGAAACAGTACTTAAAAAATGAAGTTTTAGAAACATGAAGGAAAGCCCACTGATCTACATGAGGTTTAAAAAGTGGAAGGACTTGGCACTGATGAGATCAACACTGTCCTGACTGTACTATAACTGATAAATAACATACTTAAGTGCATGGATACAATCTTGAAGCATCCCAAAGCAAAATCTGTAGCTAATTTATCATATGTAACACAACAAACATTTTTATTGTGCTATATACGATATGTAAGTTTTCCACCAAGCATTTTTGTTCCATAGAATCAGCATTTTCCAGTGGAAAACTTCACTTGAAAATTGTTCAGCTGCAGTGAGATACACCAGCTGCATCTGGTGGTGATAAAACTGCGTATTTCTGTAGCTGCATCCCTCTAGGTACTCAGCTATTTCTCAAACACACTCTCTGTGAGGTCAGAAAATGCTATTCTCATTTGGCGGCGAGGAAACTGAGTTACAAAGGGGCTAGGTGATTTTCCCAGGGGGAGCAGGAAGTGTGCGAAAGGGGTAGGAACCAATCCCAGCTTCCCAAGCTCATTAACCTTGCTCTTCAAATGCAATGTCTTCTTACTAAGTCAACTGAAAACAATTTCTGCCTCTCTAAGTTGTACCTTTGCTGTATGTGGGGATCCATGCTGTTCTGAATTTTGAAAAGCTTTGGAGCTCTCTAGCAGGAGTTTTAAATTATTAAAAAGTGTAAAAATGAGGACATTTAGAAGGTGAAAAGCCTTTTTTTTTCTTTTTTTCTTTTCTTTTTTTTTTTTTTTAGTCTGTCTTTCCCTTTTTCCATCTTGTGTCTAACAAGTTCCAAATGTTCCGGAGCCTCTATTTTTGTTGAGTTTTGGATTGAAAGTGTTGTTCTTGTACATTGCTACAGTAAAGTGTTTACACAGAAAACAGTCTAGGCTGGAAAAGTAACAATTTGTTCACAGGATCATGTAACATATTTGCCCAAATGGACTCTTGGGAGTGAGAACGACCAATCCGTCTTCTCTCTGCAATGAATTTGCAATCTCTGATTTCTCTTTTCACCCATGAAATCTTCATTCTGCTCTCAGTGCCAGCTGTAGTCTGCCCTGTTATTAAGAGCAACAGCAATAAGGGAAAAATAAACTCCTTTTAGTCTGTAAGGCTTTTTGAGAGCAGTACAGAGCAAATAGCTCATTATGCTTGCACGTCAGCATCTTGAGAGAATTGCTGGAAGCCTAGGGAAAGAAGGAAGAATAAAAATCCCATCAGAAAAATATTCTTTGCTCTGTATAATTCTTCTTTGCAACTCCTGATTTCTGACTTCTTTATTAAAGGGAATGAGCAGCGTACATGCAGAGCTGTATGCGGTTTCCCTGTTTGTGCATCCAAGGTATGACACAATAAGGACAAATATCCGGAGGCAGGTTCAGAGACATTGAGTCTAGATCTTTAATTAATAGCTGGAGATCAATTACATAATACCTGAGCAAATAGACACGTGCATTTATTATCTGAAAACAAGAACTCTGCAATTATGGTCATAAAGAAAATGTCAGAAAGCAAGAAGCAACAAATACCCATTGTGGAATTAATAAGAACAGTAGTTCCCCTCCAGTGGTCACTGAGTAAGCAAACATTCTGGTTAAATAAACTGAAATGGAGCATATCTGGGCAACACACTTCTGTGTTGGGTCAAAGCAGAGGTTAAATAAAAATTTGTTTTAAAAAGACCCCAAAGTACACCATATGACTCAGTACCCCATGCACCACATGTTGTGAAAGGAGTGAAGAGGAGCATTGGGTACTTTCATGAGTGCACTGTGTGACTTTGAAGTGGAGCTGTATGGAAAGCAGGGAGCATTCATGTTTACCCCAGGCTCCTAGCAACTTCCCTGCTCACAAGTAATATTTGGCACTGAGGATGTATCGGCACTCGGCAGCCAAACACAACCCCCTGCCAACACCATGGTGACGGGCTGACCCTTTCAGAACACATCAGCATTAGGATTTCAAAAAGGGCATATTTTCAAGGTCGATGTTTATTTCATGTAAACCAGCAACCTGAGGTTTCTGAGGCGCTGATCCGTAATTGGTCATTACAATAAAAACATAGGGGTAATTTCATATTAGACTGATGCCTCAGCATGTAATCCCAATTTAGGTCACTTCATGACCAATGGATTTTTGCAGCTTCAAATGCATACTTGCGTGTCGACTACATAGTTATATGCATCCAGCCACTTCAGAGTAATTATTGTTGCTACCTTTTAATAAATAACACAAACCAATCCCTAGCAGTTGAGTGTGGTTGGAAAGATTTATAGCTCATATTCTCACAGCTCTATGGTGATTAAAGCAGAGAGTGATTTTGGGGGAAACACAAATCGCCCTGTGTACTCAGGTGAGAAGGAGCCACATTATTGACTCTATGTTCCCCTAGCAGGTAAAAGAAGGAAATATTCACAGAGGGAAAAGAAACAGGGGTTTGTCACTGTAAAAAAGCCTCTGACTAATCTAAGGACAAGAATTTACAGAGGCTGACGGGAATCCAGCTGGACTCAGAAGTGCTAGCGCAAGTGATCAGCTCTGAAAGGAGTTTTGCTTTGTGCAGATTTCCCTCCAGATTATATATGAAGGTGTCTTGCAGTTTTACGGACTCGGTTTGAATCTCTCGTAACTCCTTCTGCCACATCTCTTTATATTTCCAATATACCTAACTAATCCAGTAATTAACCATAAAAATAAATTACTTGTATAGATTATGTAACAATAACAAGGCAGCATGAGTCACTTTTCTTTGTTCTCACTCACTAGTGAGCAACAACATGGGCTCATTAAGTAGGTACCAGAAGTTCAATATGGAGAAAACTCAGATCTCAAGGCTAGATAATTTGGCCTCTATTTGTTTGCCTTTGTTCTCTTTTGTTTCCAGATTAAAAGGGCACCATGTACTTTTAGTTTCTTCAGGTAAAAAAGACACCAGGGAACTGTTCCTTGACAACAGACCAGGGATGGCTTGGAGCCTGCACAATAATTGCTTGCCTTGCATTTACAGTTTGATTTGGATGGACATAGCTAGAATTTAATTTTACCCTGGAGAATTAGGAAATGGACCCCACTGACATGCAGACAATGAAAAAACTAAGTCACCATTGCAGCAAACATCCAAACATTTCATGAGCAATCAGACTTATTCTGGAAAAGGCACAATCTAAGCCTCTGTAGTCACAAAATTACCAAAAAATGTAATGAACACTCCCAGGTATGACCAGCTTGTGTCTACTTGGTACCTTTGTAGAATGGCATAGACCTGGGAGATCCCTATCCCTACTCACATGCAATCCTGTATATAGGCTGATAGAAATAGCTGCATGGACATTCATATAGCTGATCCTTCTGTTGATTGAGAGACAGACGATTTGATCTCTTGAAGTGCTTCCAAGCCCTTGTGGGGAACAACTATTCTGTTTATAGATGAACAAAAGATTGCACAGCCTCAGGAAGACCCCAAACCACACAAAGCCTAGGAGATTTCTGGCTGTGGGTGAATGTCAGCATGGGTATTTCTCCATCCTAGGGCAGGATGGAATTTGGGCCATGAGGCTGCAGTTCGGCACTGCAGAGTTCAGCAGCTATAGTCCTATCCTATCTCTTCTGTCCCTTTCCTCTTTCCTATTCTGTAGGTATCACCTTCCTCACTTGTGCCAGCACAGGTATTTCTGGACCTGGCCATTGAACCACACGAGGGAATTCACTTGATTTAGGGGAAAACTGCAAAAAAAAAATACCAGTTTATTTATTTCAGCCAAATACTTTCAGTTACTTGAGAGACGTAACTGAGAGAGCAGCAGGGCAAACGGATGAGTGACTGAAGGCAGGGTATGAGAAGAAAGGATGTCTTAAGCCAGGGCTTCCACTCTATTCTTTTTTTGTGAATACGTGGCCTGAGGAACCTTAATGGGGGTTGATGTTCTAAACATTCCCAGTAAACCTTGCTGTGATTTTAGTTCAATTTATATTTGTCTACCTTCAGATGCTACTACCTGAAGTGTCGCTGAGAACCAGCCTGTTAAAGCATGAAGACTGTTTCAAAATGAAAATTCCCAACAAGATGCAATACCAGCAAGCTTTTCCTGATTTAAAATAATCTAATGTAAAAAATCCCCAAACAAGCCAACAAACCCAATAAGCAAAAAACCACACGAATGTTACAGTTTCACTTTCAACCAAAATCAGAATTTGTTCTTATGGACAGATGGGCCAGCTAGATGATTTTCAGATTAGACATCTGGATCAGCTTTTGGTAAAGTTTTCGAAGGTAGCTTCTTGTTCACTGAAAATTCAGGCAGCAATTCTTAGAACAGTTCATCATCAGGACGGCAGAAATCTCATAAAGATAGCTGATCACATGGGTTTTTCACCACTAGGGGAGTCTGGTTTTCAGCCTTGCTTTAATATCGTCTATTAAAATCATGTCACTTGAAGACATCTTCATTTAATCATCTAGAAATTGGAGCACCCAAAGTTATTAGCCATACTGAAAATGCTTGTGCTTTTAGTTGATTTGAACCTGAGTTTGATTACAAAGATTAGAGTTTGAGACAGGTTATCAGAGGCGTGCTCCTAACTCTGATTTCTTTTAGATTTATTTAATCTTTTGTTCCAACTCTGTAAAATCACAGTTCTCTGAATCAGAATTACTATGTATTTTATGTAAATGAAACGGCATTATGGTGCCAACTGGCTCTTGAGTCAAACTAACTAGCAAAGAATTTAATTATATCCATTATTAAATGTTTGCGTTCCACTGATCCAACTTCTTAAAAACAACAATGATGAGTTTACAGGTTCCTATTACCATCTGTTGCACTCTGTCCAAGTCTGGCAGGGGGTGAAAACCTTGCTGAATTAAAAATATTGCTATTTAAAGTCTTCCATGTATTCATTTCCTTAGACATGTGAACTCATTCAGTGGCAGAGCCAGGCTTATGGTTTCTGTAACTTTGCTGGCTGCTGAACTTGGAGCCATTTTAAACAACACAGTGGATTCTCACAAAATTTATTTTTATTTTAAGTTATATCCCTCAACCACAGACCTAAATGGATGATCTTTTTGTTTTATTTATTTTTTTTTCTAGGCTTGAAAAGCAGAATTGCAAGGAATTAAGAGACGGGAAGAGGTGACTTGCCAGAGTTTCTGGCTTCACTGCAGTCTAGAGTTGTTGCCTGGGCGATTGTGTTCATGGGAGGTCTTTAACTGGCAAAGCTGCCTGCTCAGTTTCACAGGCGCCACAGCTACTTCATTATTTCATCAAAGTTCATTATGTTGGGGAGGGTACCACCAATAAAACGAGATTACAAGTGTCTCCAATGAGCCCTTAAAGACATAATTCCTAGTTCTACCTTTTGCCACATCCCTGTCTGTGGTCCTATAATGCACAGTGAGATTTGCACCTATGATATGAACTATCCCACAGCTTAATTGAACTGAAAAACTCCTGGAGAATTTGATTCAATTTGTCTTGCGACAGAACCTTCTTTTGTTTTCTGTGGAGATGGAGTTCTTCATCTGAAAAAGAAATCAGAACAGTTTAATCACATGTTTTCAAGGAGGTAGGAGTATTTGGGAGAAAAGAAATTAAGCCTCACCTAAATCTAGAGCAAGACTGATCTATATTAAGTGCTGATCAATTGTATTTAATGCTCAAAGAAATTCCAGGGAGTACTGAACCCAATTCAAGAGGAAATAGGTAATCACGGGCCATTTATGGCTTTGTGCTCAGTGAATCACGTCTCCATGCTTTGCTTTATGAACTGCCAAGATCCAGTCCTGACACTCGTAGCATTTTTCTGCTTTTATGCCTGTTTGACCCAAGTTCATAGTACATTTGGTCTTGATGTAAAATTATGTATATCCAAACAAAAAGAAAACCAGATTCAGTGTGGGTCAATATTTTTGTGCCTTACTATCATGCCTACACAAGTTTAAAATAACTACTACTTTCTAGCTAACAGCAGGTGGGAGAACATGGTACTCTATTTCTGTTAAAAGGTAGAAAAAGATGGAACAAAACCACCATTAAAACCTCCATTTACTTCCACATCTTGCTGGGTTTTGCCTGCTGTGGCTATCTAGGGTCAGATGACTACTTCAAATTCCAATCTGTTCTCAGAGATGAATACTCCAAAGAATATACTGAAATATTTGCTTCCCTGATACAACATATACATGAGCTATTTGTCTTGGAAGTTGGTCATCACATAATTTATTTAAAGAAAAGGTTTTTAGATAAACTTTAAACTGAAAAGTCAAGTTTTCAAAGGTCATTGTTTTTCTAGCTCATATTTTTCAGAGAAGTTGACATTTTAATACACAAAGTAATGAGAAACGATGGACAACCTGATTATGCTGGACTTATTCTGCTCTGAGGTATCCCTGCATTTGTGTGGAACTGGACCTAGAATCAGTGGGTTGCCTCCTAGGCTTCACTGGCAAGGCTAAAATTATGATTTTGCTTATTTCATGAGTTAGGTGATATTTTATCAAGACCAAGATGTGTCAGACAAATCAGGTCACATCATCATAATAGCATTTTTTAATCTCAGCTTTCAACACTACTTCCTAGAATTATGTAGAACAATAATACATAAACAAAAAACAATTTAAAATGTCACTCTGAAAAAATCCCCAATAATTTATTAATCCAGATTGTGTTGTATTCATAAATTGCACATCCACGGTGAATTTTTATGCAAAGTCCAGTTTACTGCAATAGGACTGTGAATCTATTCTAAACAAATACGTGGGTTTTTCTACACAGGCTTTCTTTCTTCTTCCAGTGGTCTCTCAGACTCTCCAAGCCTTTCTGACAGCTCTGAATAGTCATTTGGTGGACAGTATCAGACAATTTATATATATATGTCAGGAAACAGAGATAAATCTCTGCCTTCTAGGTCTCACAGTCTTAAGTTTATGATGTGCTTAAAGAAAGCCAAGATCTCATGAGCAAGCTGGAAAATAAGATGCACCAACAGTTCCAAGAAGGCACATTTGCTCTGAATGCAAAGCACATATCTTTCTCTGAATGACTGGGTTAACCACAGCTATTTCTGATTTCATTCTCAGTGTTGCATGTCCAAACAACAAGACCAAGAAGTGACAGAGAGGGAGCTGCAGACTGCTCCAGTGAATCCACCAGCTACAGGTATTGTTCAGGTGAAAATTAAAATTGGCGTGAATTCCTGAGGCAATGAATCACTGTCTTTGTGGGCTTCGCTGTCTGCTTTGAATCATTTGTTTACTAATATTTAAAGCACATTGGTATTCTCCCTTATTAAAAGTGTTTACTACAGGAATGCTATTAGCCCTGGAGTCTTTACAATGCTGCATGCACCTCACTCTAGTGGGCACCCAGCAGTCACTGTCAGGGAGTGAAGATAGGCCAAGATACAATACCTTAGAGGTCAGCTAGAAACATGAAAGTTGAGCTGGCCTCACTCTGCCCTGTTTTACCCTGAAACATGGCCTTCCCAAGGTGTGGTAAGACAGGTTTTGCCCCAAAGAATCTTGCAAATTCTTTTATCCTATACTCTGTCACTGCTGTTGAAAGGAGCGCATGGGTGAAGTTCACCAGCTGTTCACCTTATCACTCGTTATGCTTAGTATTGAAAAATAAATCTCATTTGACATGCTGTACCAATGAGGAAGAGAGAATTGGAAACTCTGGTGCTGGATCAGCTGTTTTGAAAGGGTAAGGCTGGTTTTAGCTCGTTCTATACCTCCCCTTTTCCCTTGTTTTCTCATGTCCCCTGAATTCAGGGAGAAAGTGAAGAGAGAAGTTTATTTTCCAGAATCTGCCCCTCAAAACAGTATCTGAGCTATGTGATTTCAGGAGTCTGTGTAGAGAAGATGACACCTCCATACCACACATACTGAAAAACTATGTGTGTACCTTGAAATCCAAGTACGGGACTGCCTGATTTCCCAAAGTGAGGGCTCTATCTTCTAAATATCTTGGCATTACTCCTCTGTTCACTACTGTACGATCATTTCTCACTCTGTTTTCTCAATGTATTTTTTTTCACAGACTATAATTATTACAGCCCAGCTGCTTCTTTTTCATTTTGATCCTTTGTAAACCTAGTCATTATGCTGCCTCAGACTGGCTTCCCAAAATGTCAAGATTAAAATGGGGCATGAAAGCTTATGCAAGAGTGAGTCACTGGAGCAATTTGAACCAATAAATATCAAAGCAGTCTCTAAGAAGTAAGCAATTCATTTGATACCACATCTTTCAACAAGTCTTCAGAGGATTTTCCTCTGCAGGGTTACACCCTGATATTTACGTCTTGATCTCTCCACTCTGCAAAAGTCATAGTTTGCCTCATTAATGTGATGCTCTGTCAGGCAAGCATTTCTGTCTGCAAAGCACATCAGATTACCCTCGATTCTTAGTGCTCAGTGATTTGCAGTGCTATCTGCTATCAAAATAAATATGCCAGAGCCCTGGCTTGTACTACTGTTTCTGCAATTAGTGATATTTTATTAGTTAATTAATTAGTTAATGTCAGACACTGGCCAAGAAATAACGAATGTGCCAGTATTCATTTTTTATGGCACTGTAGGTAAATGAGTTGTCAAGACAAAAACTTTGATATAAAACTGCCAGTATGACTTACTGAGTATAATAGGGCACAAAAACAATGAGTCTGTTTCAGAGATATGTCCTGCTGCTACTGCTTTTTTCTCACTGCTTTCAATCTGATGAGTGTAACAACTCTTGCCTTTGATTTTTTGCCATGGACTCCTGCACCATTGTCTTTTTCTCTTACATTATCCCATTTTCTTGCCAAGGCTGTGTTTTACTTTACCCTTATCCAGGGACCATTCAATAAAAGCTAAGACCCCCTGAAGCAAAATTGCAGTGCTGGAAAATTCCAGCTCTTAAGAGTTACTCAAAATCTGAATTTCTGAAATGGCTTAAGTGCCACCTACTTCACTCAGGATGAGGATGGAAAAATATTGTTTTATACATACCGGTATCTGTTTATCAATAAACAGATCATTCACCCAGTACAAGGTGTGCCCTCTGCTTCATTTGCATGTTACATTCATTCACCTCACCTGTTTTATTCTGTGGTTTACAGGCTTTTACTGCCTTGTATAGTTTTGCATGTCCATGAGTACTCCTGTATATCTTGAGTTTGTTTCACAGAGAACACATTTTAGTGACCACTCCTAATTTCTCCCTGATTTAATTAACTGACAATGTAAAACAGTATGAATTGTTTCCTGCTTGCACTTGGATTCTATGCAAGCAAATTACTCTAGATACACAAGGTATTTTACAATCAAAAGCAAAAATTATCCATGAGAAAATCTATTTCCTCAAGTGGAAATACTTGAGAACTTCTGATACAAGATCTGTTTTGCAATATGCATGCTGTGATTTATTCCATCCAACAGCATCACACATTACATTTAAATTTTACTTATTACTGGGAATTGTTGCTGTGTTTTCCATACCAAAATCTCATTTAATACTTTTCTTATGTCTTGCTTTCTAAGGAAAGAAGTTCATTGTTTCTCTTCACATGCATGGGTTTCTCTCTGCATTTCTACTAATTGTCGAACACATGAATTAATTTCAACTATATTTTACAGAAGGGTGGAAAGCTGAAAGGTACTGACCTTCAACAAGTACTGAGAAAATGGACAACAAGGAAGAGAAGGGTCCTTGTAAATGCTTCCTCAGAGAGAAAAAATGTCAATGTGAGCTTACACATTTATTTTACACATTTATTAGACCTTAAGTCCTCATTCCTGCAAAATTAGTTTTTTGTTACATGCTTAAAAGACTTTTTGGTTAAAAAATATTCTAACACCATGACAGTTTAGATTTCATTTAGAGTAAAAGAATGTTCAATATCCAGTTCAAAATTAAAGGTTGACAAAGCCTTACAACTTGGTTAGTACTGAATAACCCAGGGAAGCCAGAACATGACAAGTGTCCTAAAGACACCAACGAAGTGGAACCATCGAAACACTGAATTCTTTTCTCACTCCTTGTTCACTGTGTACCTCACATCCCACTCAATAATTAGTACTGGCAGCTTCATATTGGTGCTTTTATTTTCACTCTTTGTTCAACTCTGATGATATTCCAAAAAGCATATACATTTCATTCTCTTTATTTTCTTGTTTGGCTCTGGGCCTGTAAATACTAATACAAAATCAGTAATTGTACAGTAACAAGCCAAAGGCTTTGAAATGTACTTAATAATAAAAAGGTATTCTTTTTCTTTTTTAAAGACATTCAAGCAGAAAGAAATAGGATAAAACGATGTGGACAGAGAGAAGTTTCCACAATTCTGGTAACAGTTTCCTGACTTTGCAGAAAATTGCAGTGGCAGAAATAGCGTTGCTGCATTTTAGGTAAACAAATCAATTCCAGTGAAGTTTAATGAAATCTCACCAGAGCTAGTCTGACTAAGCAGAATGGACATTTACTGTGCTCAGAAACCTCGTAGTTTTTTGCTAAACTGAAATCAGGTAGTTTCATGAAGGCAGTTTGTAATATGGAAAACCTGAAGATAGGAGCTAGTCCCACCATCGCCAAATCTGAAACAACAAATTGCCACAAGAATGGCAATATTTCACAGCACTCAGTGTTTTGATCAATTTTATATAGTTATGTGGAACGACACAGAGGCACATGACTCATGGCCATTTGTGCACCACAAATCACAGCGTTAGAAGTGCAACTATCTTAGCTTCTCCTAATAAATCTTTCCCTATCACAGAGGTGCTTCAGGACATTTCCTGAGCCTTTGAGTTAAAAAAAATAAATTAGTAGTAGCAATATTTGCAAGAAAACCCCAACAGTCCCTGCCTTGATGCTAATAGAGAATGACTTGATTTCTTGTGGCTATAGCAAATAGATGGCTGTGACATTCAGAAGAGTTTTCAGAAAGAACTGAGTACCTCCCTGTATCCTGCATAGGCTGCAAAGCATCAGGGCACCACCTGAGAGCAGGCAATTCTTGTTCATCTTACTCTTTTCCCTTCACTATATTTTTGGAAAGTTTCTTATATCTGACTTTCCCTTACAGAATTTGCCGTGAAAATGGGAAAAGAATCCCCTGTGAAATCAGTAAGGCCTGATTAGGAATACTGCATGGCAGCTGTATTTTACAGTAAATCCAAGACAGGAAAAGCAACAAACACTAAGTTGTAATCTAGTAAGAAAGTCTTAAGGCAAACAGCTATCTTTGCTCTTTATTGATAGTTGTTTAAAGAAGATATGTGGGAAGCTCTGGGTTCTCCCTACTTTTATAAACACCAGATGCACTTAAAAATCCATGCCATGAAAAAGCTTTTCACTGTTAAATTATTAAAGTTGGATGCTTCATATGAGCACAGGTTCATTCATTTTCTTGTGCTTGTTAAATCTTTCTTCCTGCAAATGTAGCACTTGCTTTTTGATGGCAGAATTAATTTTCCAAAAACTCACAAGGAAAACAGTTCATCTTATGGAAATTAAAATAAAGAAGGAATAGTTTCTTCAATAAATTTTCCTTTCCACATCTGACTTTCCTTGTCCAAAAACATTTACTAGAACACTACAGACATTCCCCATTAAATTAAAATTCATAGAAATCTTATACAAGGGCTATATTTGAATCCATTTTATGGGCCTAATGGCCTTTTTTTTTTCCCATGTTTTTCTTAGTAACTGAAAGTTCTTTCTGTGGTAGAAGCTGCCAAAACAGCAAATACAGAGAATTCCCCAGGGAATGCCACACAAATTCCACTTCTCAGACTGGCTGCCATTTCATATTGATCCCAGTCATGATGAAGTATTAATTTGTACACAGCTGAATGACTATGTTTTTTCTTTAAAAAACCATCTAATTCAAATAGCCATGAAGCCTTGGCAGTGCTTAACAAAGACGAATTCTTCCTTCACTCTCCTGTGAACCAGCTGTTGGCACTAGCTATATTCCAGACAAGGAGAAAGATCTCCTAGGTCATTTAACTGAGGTCAGTACTGCCACAGAAAACTCCGTAATATAATTCACCTGATGAATTTATCAATCTACACCTTAATAGTCAAACTTGTAGCTTTCACTTTCCAAATATAAGCTTATTTCAGAGCGTCACTGCCCTGACAGCTAGGATCCTCCTCACTTAGTGCTAAATTCACTCATGGGCAATTTATTCCCATTATTTCTTGTGTTAACATCGTTCTTTAATGCAGTAGTTATCCTTCCCTGTCTGTAAACTGTAATGTTTATAAAGAACAATCATAACCTCTCCCTGACTAAAGCTTGCTTGATTTACTCTGATTAAACAAGAAAAGCTCTTTTAGTCTTCTCTTACACAAACAGCTACTCTTTTGTCTGATTATCTCAGTGGAATAAGAGGTCTTCTAGTGACAACAAATATTCTCTTGACAGAAACTGAAAATGACATTTGATGATGATTGTAAAAATGGGATTTTTTTCTGAAAGCGGGCAGAGCCAGGAATGACTGCATGGAATTTCCATGCCTTTAATATATATTTTAATTTTCTGTAAATTTAACCTTAACTTTGATCTATTGGATTTTAACAGATTGTTTCTGTGGTATAGTGATTGTGAGGCTATTGGTATTACCCTAGACTGCTGTTCTGTAAGGTCAGCCTTAACTCAAGTTTAACATAGCTTTTTTTGCTGTGAATATGAATACTAAGGAATTGACATTTTGCCAATTATACGTTACAATCCTTTGAGA
The DNA here is from genome assembly GCA_009867235.2 of Psittacus erithacus. NCBI lineage: Eukaryota > Metazoa > Chordata > Aves > Psittaciformes > Psittacidae > Psittacus > Psittacus erithacus. The sequence goes on from WYDI02026282.1 coordinate 67,993, forward strand.
TAAACCTTAAGGCAGCCTGTTGTCTCAGGCATGGTAGAATCAATTGCACAATTTGTGGATTTCTGCTTAAGAAGTTAAGTAGATGTGTTATCATTGTCCACAAATCATATTCTAAATCAAACCTAAGAAGTGGAAGAAATTAGTAATGATGTCTTATTAGTAACATGAGCTTTATAGAGCTCATATTCTGTGAAGATTTGCCTTTCTGCTCTTGTCTGATGCAATGCATTGCAACACCGGGTCAGATCAACCATTTTCCACTACAGTGCCCCATTTGGTTTAGGACCCACTTATTTCTTTTGTAACCAGCAGCCGAGAGAGAGGGTATGCTATTTTTGTCTGAAAACTCAGGTTTTGCACATTTGCAAGGCAAGATGTGACTTAGGAACTCTGCCTCTGTGCCCTGTAGCCATCAAAGCACCTGTGCCTGGATCACCTACCAAACATTTTGCCTGATGGATACTTGACAATGATATTTTGGGTACATATTTAAGTGATCTTACTGATGAGGTCCTTGACTTAGAAATAGGAGAAGTGGGCTCTTTTCTGAGATCCATTTCTTCAGTCACCTTTTCTCAGTCTATTTAACTTTTTTTTGTCGTTGAGGGGCAGTGAGGGAAACCTGTCTCTCATTATCTAGTTGTACACCGGCCACCATCGGAGCCTTGATCTCAGCTGGGGCCTCAGGCACCACAGCAGTATAAATACTAATAGCACAGAGGAGTCCTTTGGTGAATATCTTTTGTTACAGATTTTGTAAGATGCTTTAAGGACTCACTTTCTATGAGACTGTTTTACCAATTTTACACATAAATAAATCAAATAAATACGGCAGGAGGAAACTTTAAAAGTAGAGAAGTCAGACAAGTATATGGCAAATATCCTGATGTTGCCCAGTTGTAGTATGTATCTATATGAATACAATTAGAGCAAAGCTTCTTTTTGAACTGCATCGGTAGGAATGGCTTGTGAGTAATATGACCTCAGTGTGCAAGAACATTAGTATGAAATTATTCATCAATAAATCACTCGGCAAATAATTCTCCCTCTTTGACATCCTGATTCATAATTACCTTGCTGTCTTTCGTTTACTAATGGCAGCTAAATCCCCAATCAAATGCCAGGTAGGGAACATAGTGAAATAAAAATATCTGTGGGAAGAGACTGTGAAAAGCGATCGCTGAAAGAAAGTTTGAGAGAGGCCACACTGGAGGAAGGTTTTAATAGCTTTACCCCTTCCTTTGAGCCCTCACTTTTCTGGATTTCAGGGATTCTTTTCTTCACTGATTGGTTCTTTGTTGCTCTGTATTTAGGGATGAGAGTGGTAGAATTTGTAGTGGCAATAAGATAAAAAGTACTTCATAGACCTTACTTTCTTCTTAGCTTTGCTTGAATTTGAATAAGCAACCCTTTTCTGAGGTTCACTTGTGAAAATATTGGACTGCCAGAGGAGACATGCAATTGAACAAAAGGTGGGGAAAGGATATTCAGGAGCAGCAACTTTATGAATGATGCTTCCTGAATACAACACCTTGTTTTTCTAACTTCATATCACGTTGTGCCCTGAGGCAGTATCACATCTGGCAGCTGCCAGCATGCCTGACTCTACCTTACCACTGGAACAGTTTAAGGTCTTGAAGCAAGAGGAAAATGCCCTAATCAGAAAGGCACAGCAGAGAAGCAATGATTTTACATATGCTATTCTGTTCGGCTTTGCAGACTACAAAATCCTGGAGACGAAATATTGCACAATTAAAGCAGCTGTGGCAAAAGTGGAGTCAGTTTGGTTTGGGCCAAGCACACACTCAATGTCATTATACTAATTTGAAAACAGCCCTGAGGATCTAGGGAACCCCTTGACTTCAAAATATAAATGTATTCCTTCTGCTTCCTGTCCGTATAGTAGTAGTCAAATGAATTTATTATACTAAAAAGTCCCCTTTTTCCTCCCCAGAGAGTACAGAACTGCACCTTACATATCTGTTTGTTTCCTTTTAAAAACCCCTAGGAGGGTTGCCCTGGTTCTGTTGGTTTCTAGGCACCTTTCCACCTCAATCTGCCTTGCCAAAACCATCAGATATCTCTGTCATGTGAACTAGGCAGTAAGCCAGCAGGTCAGAGCTTACACAATTTGTGGCGCCTACTTAAAGTGTCTGAGATTCTTACCAATCAGTCTGAACCTGGGGGCAAAGTGTAATTCTTTCCTTCATGCCCATGTTTATAAAAACACACAAAGGTAAAGTATGACACCGGTGGATTGCTTTAGCTTTTTTTTTTTCTATATTGGGGAACACAGAAAACTCCTGCACCTCTTTGACTACAGCTTTATCCCTGCTTTCTGGTAAAGATGCAAAGCAGCTCATGTGACAGCTGTCAAAAAGAGTAGGTTGAGTTAAAAGAAGTTATCTCTAGAAAGAGTGTGCTTAAAGCAGATTACAGCGTCTAAAGGCCTTACCCAGGCTTTAATTACTTCTTTCTCAGGCAACATTTCACTTAGCTGAATTTGAGGATTTTTTTTGTCACCTAAGGATTTTTAGACATACTGCAATGCACACTGGCTACATAGGATTTCATTGCAAATGTACACCTTCTTCCTAAGCACAAATGCTATTGCAATACTTTAATCAATGCGAATGTGCAAAAACTGAGTTGGTCAAAAATTACCTGGGGGGAAGGAATTTAAAAAAAAATGCAATTATGTTAATTCCCATTGCATTTTCTTTCTTCTTAGCTGCAGGCTGAGGTCTCTTTGCCCATAGTTTAACTGTGCTCCTCCTCAGAACATTGCTGCGCTCTTTCTGGTATGACCCAAACACACCCACACCCTCAGCCTGGTTCTTGACTGTCTTCCCAATCTGAACTTTTACACTTTCTACTGTTCAACACCTATCACCCCATTTACTAGTGGATTGAAAGCATAATAAAGATGAAAGTATAACCTTCTTCATGCCTATCATTTTCTGCATCTTCTGTTTGAGACCGTGAGGGGGGACTGAAAGTAATATACTACTGATTATTCTATAATTTGCTATGGCAGAGGCTAAATGGATCATATTATATGACAATACAACGCAAGCATTTGGCATTTGCAGTTTAATAAATGCTCCAGGCCCCAGGCATGTTTGAGCTGGCTTTTGGGGCAGGTGGTTTGCTAGGGCAGCAGGTTGCTGAGTGGCCCCAGCCCTGCTGTCTGCTTGCTTCTCTGCAGATGCCAGGCTGCCCTTCCAGTGGGGCTTGGAGCTTCACAAGCAACAGTGAGAAGCACCACCACTTGCCTTTTCCTCTTTCAGGAGCTGAAACACATGGCTTGACTTTGTAAGGGTTTTTGGTTAGCTCCCCGACCCATAAGAGCCGCTTCCTCAAGGACAGCAGCTGCAAAGCATCAGGCTGCCCCTCTTTCCTTATCCCAGGAGCTGCAAAATTTAGTATTGTTGCCAGGTTAGGGAGCCCCAAGATATCCCAGGGTTCCCATCACTCTAGTCTCTGGATGGTTTCCTTTCCCCTTGTCCTCACCTAAAACACATTAGGTAAAAGTGATTTCCCATCTAGCAACCACTTAATAATTGGAACTTCAGACACTGTATGTTGCCATGCTCCTTTTACATATGCTCAATACATTTAATCATAAAAAGAACTCATGTGTGGAAAACACATGCCTACTGTGAGTAGGCCAGTGTTACAGCTCTGAGTCAAATAAGCTACCATGGATACACCCCACAATTCCAGGAAACTTTTTCTTTAGGATACACACAAAACATATAAACAAAGTTATAAAAATCAGATGTGCTATTTTGCTTCCTTTCGTGCTTCAGCTGTTTGCATTTCTTTCACCCAGAGACGGATATTTCCCCAGGTTCCTAATAGTGTCATTTATCCTTCAGGGATACATTTTTCCTTTGCAGTAGTAATTTGTACACCAGAGCTGCGCTACTATTAGGACATGAGATGAAAGACATAGCAGACTTGTAATTTACTTTTTTGTTCACATATCTGCAGGAAAAGATCAGACTTCTTCCGTTTTCTAGGAGCATGCTTTTATGACTGGAAAAATACAGGGACCAGACTAAAGCCGGGCCTACACAAGCCCAGCAGAGCCTAGCAGAGGCCTAGCAGTCAGTGTGTTGGAGTAGCGGCCAGGATGGTGTCAAAAGGGAGTAGCGTGGCCAGCACACACCATGCAGAGGAGAAAGAGGTATTTAGAGGGATTCTGAGGATATAAACCGAGAAATGAAGCAGGCTGACATTCAGCTGGTAATTGCACAGCAGCATTAACACTTCTTGCCAGCCCTTCTTCTATCGGGGCACCCGCCCAGCTGTGACTGTGAATACCGGAGTCCAGCTTCCCTTCAGACTGCCATTTCCCCACCTTAGGATCAACTTGGAAATGGTTTTCTTGTACAAAGGTGCTGTGCTCCCACAGACACTGTGCCCTGAGGTATTTATGAGGAATTTACAGTCTAATTGAGAAGGACTAAAGGGTGACTGGTGGAAATGCCAACTTGGTAAACATCTCTGACCCCTGGATGGGACACAAAGTGGCAGTACATGAGGGCTGGCTGCAGGCATGATTTCTGGCCCTCTCAACCCCTCAAGGATGGCCAGATTAGGAGCACAAAGTTTTACCAGCTTCCAGAGGGCTTGGAGCCGGCAGTGCAGGACCAGAGTTATGTCATCTACTCTCATGTTTTTCTTACTCATGCCCAGAACTATGAGGAAATACTCTTCTTCAAAAGAATATTTTGCATATCAATAACCAGCTTCATCCAAGATCTCAAAGGACTCTATATGCAGTCATTAAGTGCAATTCCTATCTCACTGATGCTCATGGAGAAGTTGGTAACTGAACTCAGAAGAATACACCCAGGAGAACTGACCTCCTGCACTCTTTCTTAACCTGCAAATTACATTTTCCTTAAAAACAAATAAATGACCCTAAAAATCCCAAAGAAGCTTTAGTTACAGAAAGAACAGCAAGAAGCACAGTCTTGGTTAGTGACATCACAAATCTCCATACTCAGGCTGGAACTCTTAAAAACATTCAAGTGAATTTGTGGAAATATAACTGTAACCATGTGGCTTTGGGAAGTCATGGCATGCCCAACCTATTACTTGCTTCAGTAGGTGGGTGCAACTAGCTCATCATTTATAAAACCAGCAAGCTGGCTGAGAAGCAAGGATGCGTGAATTCCTGGGAGTACAACATTTCTCCGATGTCTGATATTTCCTCTTTGCTGATATGATGATATCTGAGGCTGTAAGCCTGGAAAGTCTGGCAGATCGTGCTGGCAAACTAGCGAAGTATGACAGTATTCTTTTGATTCTGAATGTAGATACCTTGACAGTGTGCAAGCGTTTTAGTCTTGGGGCACATAATAACTCAGTGCATGAGAATGGGAAAACAGAAGAGAAAAAGGAATTAACCGAAGCCAGACATATCTCTGTTTTGTTCTTGTTTTGCTGTTTTAGTGGCTGGAAGGGTTAGTAAAATTCCTTCCTTACAAGGCTGGCACAATTGTGATGAACAGTCTAGGACAGGAGGATGGAGAATCCCAAATGGGAAAACAAAATCTGTCCACAGCAAATGATCTCATCCCAGACTGAGACTCCCTGGGACAATGTGTGCCCACCTGTTAGTGATTCAGCTACTGACAAAGCATGATACTAAGACTTTAGTGTGCAGTTTCCAAGAACCTGGGCTGCAGTTCAGTCAAAACTTAAAAAAAAAAGGTCTGTACATGTGAAGACTATTTAAGATGATGACTTGTCATTGCTAAAATCCCTGAAGAATGCAGGTAAGAAAACTTGCTTATCTCTGAGGTGTCCAAGTTTGCAGTCAGCCATGTGTGTGAGGTCTTTGCTCCCAAATCTTTAACTATTATCAGTATTCTCAAGCTGTTTGTGTTTTTATATATTTCTAGATGTCTCCCTATAAAAGAATTTCATGTATTTTTGCAGCTTACAGTCCTGAGCTTCCAGTTCTGCTTCTGGAATATGGTAGTAAAGCAGTTGTGAATTGCATGGTGATGGAAGTATATGCCATAAAATAGATATGGGCTTGAAACAAGTCACATGTCTCCATGCCTTTTAAAACAAGTAGTATGATAAACAGTATGATTACATAGGTATTACAGGAACTTCAAGAAGCTGGGAACCTGTCTTACCTTTCCATCCTCAAGGGCAAAATAGAATGTTCGCAATAATTTCAATGCCATACCACAAGCTCCCACCATTCTCAATTAGAAGGCTCACCTTAAGGACCAAATAAAAAAGTATGAAAACCATCTACTGGGCCTGAAAGCTCCAAACAAGGTTTTGAAATACTTAAAGAAAGAGTCTAAACTGGTGTTATGACATCCCTGCCAGTGTCTAATTTTTCTGATACCAGACTCACTCTTAAAATGAGTTTAGAGGTGAAGACAACTGAATGTAAATGTCATGTTCAAATCCCAGATGGATAATCCCAGAGTGTGGAAATTCAACTCTTTACGTAAGACTTATATAAAAATTCCGAAATCTTTTTCCCACTGCCTGGTCAATGAATCTTAACACTAAGAAAAATAATGATGGTCTAATCTCACTGCTCCTTCAGCACCCTTGTCTGCTGAACCTGAGGACTTTCTCTTTGTAACATTGATGTTAGATACAGGTTTCACTCTCATTCTTTGATCTTACAAAACAACTCCTTATGATGACTGTATTTTCTAACACAGACTGCTATAAAATAGAGTTTTGGTCTTGTTTTTCCCCTTTTTTGTTATTTTTAAACACAAAATTTAATCAAAGTTTGACAAAAGTCTAGCTTCTTGATCAATTCAAAATATACTGATACAGCATGACCTAGTAGCAGATCTTAAAATGAATATGCAATATTTCAAACAATTTCCATAGTAAGGGCTCCTTCTTTTTTAACGCAGGAAACCAGAAAAGAAGCAAAATGAAATGAAATGGTCCCTTCATAGAAAGACTCCCATCTGAAAATTGTTTTAATTCAGGGCAGCCGTGGGTATAGTTTACATAATAAAAAGCAGTTTTACTAAAGTGTTTGTGGTTATACTAACTCAGTGTAGAGCTTCTGATCAAAGGTGCCTTGCAGCCAAAGTCATCAGCAACCCGACAGTGTGCTTTCGTGAAAAGGACTTTCCTTCTCAGCTGGGACGGCTTAGGCCCACTCCCAAGAAAACCAAAGCTAAGCAGAAATGAGGGTGTAAAATCAAGACACCTTTTCCACTGGTTCTGTATTATGTACTAAAGACAGGGAGAGTTTGGATGGAGATATGCACGTTTAGGAAAATAACTGAACTTTCCACAGTCTGCCAGAGTTATGGCTTGGCAGACCTGTTGTGAGAAGCCATGAGATTGGGGACTGTCATTTCTCTGTTGAAAGCTGTGCTCCTATAGTCCCTCTGCCTCACTTATCAGCTGCAGGGAGAGAGAATGTTCAAGTGAAGTGGACCTTGATCTCTGCCAAATATATTTTCAGAGCTGAGGAAATAAACTAAGAATGTATTCTCCTGATCACAGAATTGATTCATTTAGCAAAATTTAAACAGGTAATTTTGTTTTCCCTTCTGTTATTTCACCAGTTCCAGTTCTAATCTGCAGTTTATAGAAAGAAAAGTGCAATAGTGCAATCTTATGTTACAGTTATGTGAGAAAGAGAGACAAGGAGGGGCAGACTATTGAGTTTGCAAAGCGCTTCCCTAGGTGACCCAGGACTAAGTGCATCGCAACCCCCTTGGAGTCTTTTGTCTTTAGGTTGCCCCTTGTTTTTTTCATTTTCCCTCCCTTCCCTAGGTATGTCACTTCTAAACATCAACCAAATACTTCTATGGGCAGAAAATGAAACCGCTACAGTCCTTGTTCTTTTGAACTAGGACCCAATTTGATTGGCGTCTCCTGACTTCTAGTAAACTGTGTTTTCTGAAGTGTGAGAGAGATCCCTGCAGCAATAATGTCCATATCAAATCATAATTAAAAACAGCAGTGAGGAATGTGCTGAGATTTGAACTGTAGACCTCCCAGGCCTAAAGCCCAAATTGCAAAACAGGACTTTAAAGGCTCATAGAAGCTTTAAACATCAGACATTTAATCACAACTAGTCTGTAGGGATGATTTCCAAAAAAAGAAACAAAATCGCACCACCACAGAGAATAATAACAAGATCTGAGCGAATGTTGTAGCAAAGAGACAGTTTCTTCACAAAGGGGTTACACGCTGTGCATCTACTTTTCCATTTACCAGTGACAGCTTGAACATTTTCAAAGACATCTGCGGTGGGAATCATATTGAGCGAAACCTGGGGGAGAGGGAAGTAGGCTCTGAAGCAAGAGTACAGATGTTTGTGATGCAGTGGCAGCTTGCCATGAGTAGGAGGGCTCCACCCAGAAGTATCAAAAATAAATTAACACACCTATCTTTTCTTAGACTTCTTGGAACCTTTACAGGTACTTCTGTCAACCTCCCTACTACAAGATCCACTTACCCCTAGCTAAGGTCAGCAGGAAGGTGAATGAATAAACAGGCTTAAGAAAGGTCTGTTATGCTGAGTCAGGCCAAGGAGCTGTCTAGCTCAGCATCCTGTCCCTAACAGCAAAGACCTAGGGAAAGCATGAGGAAAGGGCAAGTGTAAATGAAGTGATCCTACTCTTCTTTGAAAGGGGATATTTCTGGCTCACCAGCGAGGCCAATATGTTGAAGCAAACCTATACTGAATAAATGTTTGAACTGCTGTTTTTCTCATGAACCAGAATAGGACTTAAGTAGTCTCAGGTACCACTGATACCAGACCAGGACTGAGCTAAAATTGTGGGATTCTGATGATGTCTTGAAGACAAATTAGCTGGGTGCTGGATGGAGTGTTGCCCCTAGGTTGTGTATCTGCTTTACTGATAGAGGAGAGGCACTGCTGGCACACCTTCCTGACCCACAATATTAAACAATCCCAGATGCACTTCCTGATGGGTAAGCTGGCCAGCATGAATCAGCCTTATCCTTTATCTATAGGTTCAGGAGGCACATAGCTAACCACTGGCTTTATGTTAATGAACTGAGGGAGGAAGGACTTTAATTTCCATGTGGGTCGTTGGATCTTTCTCAAAAGTCCTGCTTATGTGTTTAATGACTAAAGCACACTGTGACACTGAGCTTCTTTTAGTCTAATGTTTAACAAACCAATTACTCTAATTTAAGAGAGCAGTGATTTTATTGCACGTTAGGAAAACGAGTTGAACTTTGTGGGATTTCCTGGCCTTTTCATATGATATCTTAGTATTGCTGATGGGGACAGATTCTTGGCTGTCAGAGCTGTGTAGGTACACTGAAGTCAATAGGTACCTGAGCAAGCTGTTGAAGAATATCAGAGACACTGGCATCTAGAAATGTGGAAATTTGCAGGGAGAGATTTGAAGAGGGATAGATTAAGCTTTCTTGAGTCTGAGGTCCATTGTAACAGAAGAGTTGTATTTCCTTAATCTTTCTACCAGCAGAGGTGAAGGGTAGAGAGAACAGATTTGATCATCTCAGGAAAACTCCCTGGTGCTAGTACTCGTCTTAACATTTAGATGCACTGATGCTTCTACATTTAAAAGAGCTTTTTTCTGGTGGCGGTTGCAGTGGACATCTGCTGTCAAGGATTCCTACTGACCAAGGGAATGATACTAAAGTCACAACAAGAGTGGGAAAAATAAGACTATGCTGTCTCTTTTTGAGGAAACTACCCTCTATGTCCAAAACCATCATTCAATTTCTTAATTTCCTGGCTTTTAAGATAAGCTTTTTCTTTCACAAGACCCAAAAGAAGAATGTATGTATGTATGTATGTATGAATGTATGCATGTATGCAAACACATGACAAAAGCTTCCTGGTCAATGTTCACCTTGTTTCTGGGTATCAGCCTCACGCTGCCAATCTTTCAAACCCTGAAGGACAGAGCACTATTTAGTTTGTATTTAATCATACAGTAAAGTATTCACCACAGAGATAGTACTTAACAGAAAGAATTGGCTCTGGAGGGTTTCCTAAAAGAAACTGAATCCCCATCAATGGAGGCTTGAAACCTGGAGAACACAGAGTTTGGAAGAAGAGACAAGGTCGACGCTGAACGGGGCTCCTCTTCAGTGTGTTGGTACATAAGACACAGGAGACAGAGCAGAAGTTAGTTCCTGTGTTCCGTGAAATAAGGTTACAGAATCTACAAATGAGAGATGGGGAAATTTCCCTTTTAGGTGCTGCTTCTTAGTCATTGTTAATGAAGCTGATGCTTTCCTCTTCACATGCGACAGCTCTAGCAACTTGTATTTGTTCAAAGCCAAAGCTTAACCATCTTTCAAACCCTGGAAACATCCTACATGGAAGAACCCATTGAAACTGGGACTAGAAGCAAAAAAAAGGGACAGGCTTCTTCAGCTGGAAGAAACCTTGCCTTCTGGGATGTCCCAGAAAGAGACAGATTAAGTTTGGAAATTGTAACTCAGATTTGAAATCAAGCTGTAATAATCAAACATGTACATCCTGCAAAAGCAGAGGGCATGAAACCAAAGATATCCTTATCCACATTATCTTTTCTGGCAACTCAGGCAGATTCAAGCACAGAGCTCAATGCATGTCTATGTTGAAACTAGAATGTGCCTGAGAGAAAACTGAGTGAGACATAGGAATCATGAAGCTGAGAAAATGGACTAAGGGATTGTGGGTATGACTGTGAGAGGCAGGGAGAGAAAATGGGCGCATGGGTGTAGCCACATACCTTACACCAGGTCAAGTTAATGATGTTACAGGAATGACATGCTGAATTTCACTGTTCAGGGAAATAATCTGTGGACTTGTTAGGATTCCCGCTTTCAGCCTTTTGTCAGTGCTATTATTCAAGAACCTGGTTTGATTTCTAATGAGTTCTCTTTCATATCCACCAGCATCAGACCTTCCTCAAGCTTGGGTTCAGGTGGGAAGCTAGCTTTCAGCTTGCTCTTTGGCTTCTCATATGAGAACTGGATGTAGATAGGAAAAGCTCCTGCCAAATGTTCCTTTAATACCTGAACTAGGAATCCTGTCCTACTGAGAGAGAAGTGTGAGGGTATCAAAAGAAGACTAGGGACTAGTATTAGACTAAAGGTCTCAAAAGTGGCCTATGCATTAGTGAAAGGCAGAATCTCCAGTCTGATCTCTTCATGTGGAGGGAGGAATGCTACTGTCGGTACATGATATTCCCAATATCATGTACATGGGGCAAGAGACTAATGATGACATAATTATGCATTTAAAGAATCTACAAGCCACAGCTGTGATCAAAGACAAAATCAGCCTGCATTCCTACAGTAAAAACAAGCATAATGTGAGAAAGAGAAGGATTATGAGAGTGAGGGAACATGAAAATGGATTCCACATGTGACTTTCAGCCATCCAAGACCAGGGTTCTGAGCAGATGGCCCTCACCTACAGCATTCTTTCACTGGCACTAGTGTCCTGTAAAAAGACGTTGATTCACCGAGGTCTGTGTATACCCATATGTCTCCCAGGAGCTATTTTTCAAGCGTTTTGGGATTGTCTATTTTGCAAAATTGACTTTGTGCAGCTCGGAGGTTTGTATGCCTGTATAGTACTTGATCTAAAGGAGGAGTTGTATGTTCTATGCTCTTCTCTTGCTTTTCTTCATTTCGTTTTATTCTAATAAATGCAGACCTTTCTGTTCCCATATGATACAGTTTGAAGTAGAACAGCTCAAACTTACTCAAATCAAGCCACTTTGGATGTTAGGAATGGTAGAGCTTTACTACTGTTCAGCACTCCATCTGACCTGTTTGGACTTGGGAGAAATAGGATCTCCTTATCTTAGAAGAGGGCAACATCAGTGGTTTGTGCTAGTGTGTGAGTTGGCATTTTCAGGTCCAATTTCTTAGCCCTGCAGAATGCATCCTCCATTCCTGGAGGGAGCTAGGACAGCAGGATGCCTTCTATACCACACAAGTCTAAAAATAAGCCACCAGAACAACAGGCAGCAGAACAACTTCTGTAAGATGTTTATGTCCTAAGCTCTTAGCCAGCTTCCTTCCTAAGCTGCCACATTTCCCAGCCTGTCTGAATCCCATCTACAGCTTCAAGAGTTTCCATCTCATCTTGTGCACAGTCCATGAATAACTGCCTTGTTAGGTATATGCACGGTGGAAGGGTGGGGTGGAAAAAACTCTGGTAGGAGCCTGTCTTGAGCTTGCAGTACATACTTAACCAACAGAAACGTCAATGAGATTTGGCAGCTGTGAGGAGGACTTCTGGAAAATCGTTTCAGGTTCCTAGGAAGTGAGGGAGGCATTTGGTAATGGGTGGGGACATTTTTTCTTTCCCTTGTCATTTCTTGTCAGAGAAAGGGGAAGATCTAATTCCTCATTACTGATCTAAGGAAATCCCCTGCACCTAGAAACAATATTGTCTGCACCTAGTCTGTGCTTGTACTGTCTTTAGAGAAGTCCCAGGAGGAACCTCGAGTAGTGTAATACCAGATCTGTAACTCTCCAACAGTCCCAGTAGCTGTGAGAGTCATAGAGGTTGCCTGCCTAGGAACATCAAGCAGAGAAAGGCAGAGAGCACAGTAAAAGCGTCAGGAGAGTAAAAGCATCACTTTAAATCACTGAAATGTTTCTGTTACCCTAACCCTTTTAACTTTTGGGTAATACAAAAAAGTAAAACAATATTTTGTTTTTCTCTTATTCAGTGCATTTTGTTCTCTTCCTTGGCATTGGCCCATGCCTATTTATCTAGCAGTAAATGTAATCTGAGGATTAAGCCTCCCACCTTAATTCGTAGTAGATGAGTCTTTCAGTGCAATATATTTCTTTTCTTCACTGTAAAATCTATAAGTGCCCGGTCTTGCAGCTACAGTTTACAAAGCATTGAACATTCCTCTCCCGATGATAAAGTACGTCACTTAGCTCAGGAAGGCAAATTGCACTGAAGAACCTCTCTACTCTTCAGTGTCATATGATAATCAACAGTATCATTTGTACAGACACTATGACTTAAGGCAAAATTTGCACTGATCTGGAATAATTTATAGCAAATGTGCGCATCTCAATCACCTGGATTGGGTGAAGGTGATATTATCTACATATGTTGTAAATATTCTATATATTTTATACATATTATATTTAAAATAAAAAAATACAAGCTCCATAATCTAGACTGCCATAAGCATACAACAGAAACCTTGTAAGTAAATGCTTTTTGGAAAGGCATTCTACCTTTGATATGTAGGTACTGCATATAATTTTTTGTTCCTTTTCTCACTTTTCTGACTGTTCTTACGATTCTCGGTGCTGCAATTATTGCTAGAGATGGATCTGAAACAATATATTTGGTTTTGGCCCCATCCTCTAGCCAGAAAAGTTGTTTGTCCAATAATGGAGTTACCTTGAAGTGATGTTCCATTTGCTTATTACACCATTGTCATCCTTTATGATGTCACTCCTGGAGGATCTGAAGGTTCTAAACTTAGAAGAAGACTAGACAGCAGCAGAACATTTTGCCTATTGAGATCAGCTCTCTCTCCCACCTGCCCAGGTTGCATTGATTGCAGCAAGGAGGCTAGAAAAACACTGAAAATATTCTGTAGCTTGATGCACCTCCAAGGAGTTAAATCTTTCTGCTCAGTAGCTCAACTCCTCAATACACAGCAGGGCATATAAGGAGCCACAGAAATTTTCCTTGCAAAAGTTACACCTGCCCTCTGGGTGGTAATAGTTTAGAGCTCCTCTTGTTTTCTTCACAGCTTTTTTATTTGCTTAAATGTTTATATGGTACTTCCATCCTGTTTGAATCTTCAACAGCTTGCTCTCACTTAAAGGGCGGAGGCATCTCTCTAGATACTGATTCCTGTAAACTAATGGCTTTGATTAATTTAGATGAAAGAGACACTTATAATAAAACATCCCATTTTGGGTGCAGTTATGTGGGTGGATTGTACACCCATAAAAAACAGAGAACTTCTGTATTAGCTAGACCAAACACAACAGGGTTTGGTGCTACATTAGCTCCACCTGTAGTCATCTAATATCACCCTTTATAATTCTATCAGATGGTACCTCGTGCAACACCTGCTGATAAAATTTAAGGTAGATAGGAACAACCAGTTGCATATGGCTATTGTGTAAGTGATTATGCCCTCAGCGTGCAAACTATATGGCTATCCTGCATCCCATGCATGAAGTCTGAGGAGGATTAAACCACCAAGCAAGTCCTCTGCAAATGTAAGGGTTTTTATGTTAAGCAGTTGAATATTTTCTTTTGTTCCCCTCTTTTCTCCTTTTTGGCTGTCATTAGAGAACAGAAAACGTAGACAATGCTGTCTACTGTATTACTGATTATATATGTATTATTGATTACATGTAATCTTTTGGGGAGCTGTAGAGGAACAAGTGTAACCTTTATTAAAGGGATCTTCAGTAGAAACAGGAGCAGGGTGGTATATCTAATACTGTGCCTCTGACACGGGAGAAGGCTTTTTTGTCAGTGAGGTAATAAGGCAATAAGGCCTTGTCATGTTATAATTTGTGTGAGCAGAATGTGTTTAGACTGGGTGAGGAGGATGTTTTGGCATTGGGTGATGAGGATGTTTGGTTAAGCCACTTGTTAAGTTGGGTAAATCTGACATCAAAGAGTCTGATAACATATTTCTAAGATCTTTGTGACTTTAGTGATGTTAATACAGAAATGATATAAAGATAAATAAACTGACACTTAACCAACAAAATAGGTTAGCCTCAAGTATACTGTAGGACAGATCAGTGTATATGGCTTTAGATGAAGTGGGCTGAGTTGTGAAAAGTCATGGTTTCCCAGTGCTTTCCCCATCACATTTGACAACTAACTGTTGGTCATTTTCTTCTCCTGGGCAAGGGTGATACCTATGAAAGGGACAATGAGCTACAATGACCTGTTTCTTGGATTCTGGGGGTAAGTAATGTTACACAGAAATCAAGTGACTAGCTTAAATTAGCATGTGATGACTTGCAGGGCTTTCAGGGTAACTAGCTAGCAACAAACCTAGCAAAAGGTGAAGTATGTAATTAATCTCATACCTAAAGAGAAGGCCAACAAGAACCTTTGGCAGCGCAGCTCCACGAAGTTGCTATGAGGAGTACAGGAGACCCAAAGTTGTATATATGGTCTAAGCTTCTGCCAGATCTCTATGAGCTACGAAGAAAAACCTCAGTGTCTTCACTCCACAGTGGCAAAATATGGAAGAGAGTCTGCAATATGCAGACTATTATGATCTCTTTGAATTTCTGTCGTGTGGAGGAAGGTTGATGCCTAGGACAGCATGGATACTTTGGGAAACACTCTGTATTTCACAACATCCATATGAGAGGGGCTTTCTCCTGCATTTAGTATGATGGACGCTGATGTGACTTAAAGCTTTAAGTTGTGCTAGAAATAACCATGTTATTCGACGCTGTGCTAACAGATGATTGTAAATGCTTTTCCAGCAGATTGAAGAGTAGTGTTATCCTTGTGGGTACCCCAGTCAGGGTGTAAGGTTTCTCCTCATTCCCACTAGCACAGGGGGTAAATCACAGGCTACTTTGCTTAGCTTCAAATGGTAGACAATTGCCCTCAGTTGCCCTCAGTCTCAAATCTTTCATCCCTGCTGATTTCTACCATAGCACAAGGCAGAGATTCTTGCGGAGCTAACAAAGTCCAGCAAGGTCCTTCACCTTGAAGCATTAAGAAAGTTTTAATTCTGTCCGAGGTCAGCTCCTGATGGGTCAGGACTGCACTTCTGTAGTTGTTGCCCACCTTTCCACAAGACCTGTACAAGCATCTTAGGCTTGGACCTAGCTCAGCAGTCACCACGATCTCTGAGAAGACTTTCTTTCACCTCAGTGGGTATTAAAGCATAAAAGCAGCTGGATGGGTGAGTCTTTTTGGTGTTCTCCACTTAATTTTCTCAGAAGATCACTTTTGGATGTAGGTTTTTATTCCTTAAATGCAGCTAGTCAGGGAATGAAAGTGATACGAAATGAGGAGAAAAGGAATTTCTAATCAGTAAAAGAGACTTTCTGCTCTGAACTAAACCCCTGTCTCCTTTCTTTTCCAAGGATGTAATGCAAAACATGGGCCAAACCTAGCTAATGGAATTCTATTTGTCTTAATGATCCTCTGGGCACAGGAGATGCTTGATGATCAAACTGAGATGACACCTGCCACTATGAAATTCTGTTCCTCAAAACTGAGACAATCCCAGCAGATAAATGATATAACATGTTTCTCATTATGGTATTACCATAAAGTCAGACAGCCTTAAGTTTACTGCGTAAATAATTAGTCACCAGCCAAATCAGAAAAAAAGGAAGAAAATAATCCCACCATCACCTTAAATTACCTGTCAAGCATTTACCTCCGTTTGTCTTTTAAGGCATTCATTTTTTGCCGTGTGGTCCTGCTTCTTGATTAGTTTAACAACCCCCTTGCATTTTGACAGAAGAAAAGAAGAGGTGATTATTACAGTTACTGCTCTTGCTTTGCCTTGAAAGTCCATTCTAAAGAAGGCATTAGAGAAGGCTTTCTTGTGGCTGAGAGATCAGATTACCACAATTAAAGTAAAAAGGTGTGGTGCTATTTACCCTGCATGTTATGACACATGAAAGAAAGTGATTCAGGCAAGAAAAATAATTACACATTAATTTGTGTTTGGCAACTTTATTTCATATACGTGGCCCACAGAGCTTAGATAAAAAGCTATTTTGTCCAGCCTGTTCTCTGTGAGCTTGGAGCGGGGCTTATGCCACTGTACTACATTTTACAAGGAGTTGTCTGTGTGTGTATGTGGGGATGAGGAAATGCGTGGGGTTGTACACTACAACAGGCACTACCTCGGACAAATTTTCCATCATGAAGCCCCATAGTGCCACTTTGCTTTCACTCAACTGACAAACCCAGAAACTCACTCCAAGTTTGACAAAATCCTCGCAAATCTGAGAACATGCAGAAATTCTAAGTCAGTTCATAGAGCTGTGGATAGGATTTGGGTCCAAAGGTGCAACTTTGAAGAAGCAAATTAGCTAAGATCATACAGGTTTCTGTAAACTAGGAGGGTAACTGCAGTGTGCTGTCAGCGCAGCTCAAAAGGAAGTTTGGTTTTTGCAACTGCATAATATGTGGGCAATGAATTGTGTGTGAATTCCTCTTTTGCCTTGAGAAAATATCCCCTTTATTATACTGGCAATAACACATAGGGAGGCAAGCTCCAAAACACCCAAGAGGGTTTCAGTGGTGTCACACCGGGTTTAGTAGTTCATTAGAAATGCAGGATGTTAGAATTGTGAATAATGCAACCTGAACACGATCAACATGACTACAGTACAGCTCTCTTACTGTAAATAATTTCAGCAATAGAACCTTGACAAAATCAGATCATTTCAGACAGTGCAGTTTCTGTGCTAGCCAGAAGGTAATTTTACAAAGATGATCTTGAACTGGCATTCCTGCAGGTTTTCATTAAATGTTGCACAGATACATATCAGGTTTATGAGCACAACTGTCTCTTAATTAGAGAAACCACCCTCAAAATGGAAGAAACAGCAAAAGAAGCTTCAAAAAATCTGATATCTTATTTTCATTTCTATTTCAGAGGAACCCTCTGAATAAGGTTATAGAGTTTTATTGACTTCAAGACAACCTAATGTTAATAGGACAATGACAATAGCAGAATATTTGGCCCCAAGGAGAGTATACTCATATCCCTATAGTAATAACTTAGTTCAAGGAAATGGCAGTTATTCATAACATGAAAAGAACAAATATGTGAATTGTAAACCCACAAAGCTTCATTTTCCCACAAAGTAAGCTTTTTGCATAAATCATCATTACCCATTGCAAAGAGGCAGTTTTAATATTAAGGAAAAGTTTGCTGTTCTTATATCAATATGTATGTTGGACTGATTACCTGAGCATGGAAAGGGAATGCATTTACATTAGTAAACAAAATAAAATTTCTGGATATACAGGAAATATCCAGCCAATGGAACTGAGTTTGTTTTCTTATAAAAGTTTGTAGAATAATTTTTATAGAACAGTCTAAAACGGTATCATTTATTCTGTATGCTGGTTAAAGATTATATTGATTTACTTCAACAATTATTGGGTCTTTTCTTTCTGCCAACCTCATTTTAATCTTCCTGACAAGAGACACTGAGCTTTTTTACTTAACACTACAAAGGACTAATTCTAATCTGTGGGCTACAGAGTATGGGGAATGCATGATACTTTGGTAAAATGCTTTTATTGGCATGGCACTAGAATGGCTGCTTTACTTGCAACTGGCAGAGATGTTAGCACCTTCTGTAAGCTACAAGAGTTCCACATAATCCTTTGACACATTTTACATTCGATTTTTGTACTATATGGCACAGGTAACACAAGCACAGCTGCACCGGGTGAAACTGGAGATCTGCCTAGACCAGTAGCCTGTCTCCAGCAGTGGCCAGTAGCAGATATTAAGGGCAGAACATGTGGATAGGACAAGCACGTGGTGATTATTCCCCAGGATTTGCTCTCTGCCTCCAGCTGTTTGTGGCTTAGGGATATCTCTAGCCAGAGTTGGCGCCTGCCAAACCAAGAGCTCTTAGAACATCAAACATGCAGCAAGGCACTTTCATGTGTATCATGAAGAGGACAAAGTGTGTTTATGAAAAGCAGCTAAAGGTCCATTTTGAATGACTAGCTACTTCTAAGAAGAATGAATACAAACGTTTCTCTGAAAAGATAAACATGCAACTACTGCATTCATTTCTGAGTGCTTTTGAATTCTCTGTATTTACTGGCAGGTGTCAGCACTAAGAAACACAATTAAGGTCTGGATAGTCCTGGATCATAATGGTACTTATGCTAGGTAGCTTCAGTTGTTTAATCTGCCCCAGGAGACTTGGAAAGTGGCCAGAGTCATTGACAGGTTCATAAAATGTAAGTGCACCCTTCAAAGTCTCAAAAATGCTTTCAAAAAGGAAAATAAGTGTGGTGTTTCCATTGTGCTTCAGAAAACAAACCCTTTAGGAAGAAAAAAAACTGGAAACATATGAAACATAAATTGGATACACTCAAAGTTAATGAAAGGAAAATCTTTTTCCATTTTAGTTAATGTCTTAAATTAGAATTTTGGTATAAAAGCTGGAAAACAGATGGAGAGGTTATATTTTTTTTTAAATAATTTGTTAGTGAGTTTGAGGCTCATGAATAGAAGTACCTAATAATAGCATTGGCTAGAGCAACACTTAGGGTAGACTGTAGCTACATCGGTTTCTCCATTGTAGCTCTCCCACTACATTGCAGGAACCTGCCTATGCATCCCACAGCCATACCTAGCACCAGAAAACTGCTCCTGCTCCACTCTTTCCCCCATAGTCCTGAGTTGGGTTACATCTTTTTTGTTGTTTGTTTCTCCATTCTCCTTTGGACACCAGCACAGTTCATTTCTGACAGTGTGTATGGAGATCTCTTACTCCATCTTCCCTAATCTGATGCAGCTTGACTTGAAAACCTTATTCTTATCTTCTCACCTTCCCAGTTTTTGCCCCTTTTTAGCTGGGGGCTACTTTTTGTATCACATTATTCAGATTTTTCACTGGTCCTTCCACTGCTTTTGGTGAAATTCATCAAGCTATGCATTTGCAATTTACACTAACAAAAGTAATAAAGAAAGACTATAAATCCTTGTATTGAAATTGCCCATCAAGTACTGTTTTTCTTACACAAAATATCTCTTTTCTTCCATTCCATAGCTTTACATGTCCTTTTTCCTCTGTTTTTATCAGCCATCTTGTTTGCATAGCTGCTCCCCAGGATATTTGTCACGGCTGGCTTACAGCACACTCTGCTGATTTACGGCAGCAATTAATAATTTCATACCTGTTGGGAGGGGATGGATTTCTATCTTACAAGGATGAGTAGCAAATGATACCCACAAGTCTGGAAAATGCTGATGAGCATTTTTTTCATCCAAATCAAAACACAGGGTTCATGCACAGGTGACAAGCTGGAAAGGAAGGTGTTGAGCAAGTATGGAGGGCATCAGAGAGCTGCTTCTAAGTCCTAGGTGGGAGTGGAACTGGCGTTCTGATTCAGTGGTGTCTATGCTTCCACCCATGGGGTGAGATTCTCCACTCCTGTTAGTCCAGCTGGCCCCATTGGCAACCCCATGCTGGAACTGGCTGGCCCTGCTTGAGCTCTAAGGTCAGCGGCTGAGAAGCTGTGAGCAAAGTTGTGCAATTAAACTTGCAAAGCACCAGCCCACACTCTAGACAGCCGTATCTGATTCTTAGCTTTATGAGCAACCAGACTGACACATACTGTTGATTCGTAGGGAGAGGGAAGGAAAAAAAATGACCAGGTTTGCTGCTTTCATTAAAATCATTCTGGGACAGAGTTTTGGTCTATATCCATCTTTGTAAGCTAACTCACAAAGGTAAATTGGAGCCAAGGGGAGCTGCTAGCTTTCTCCGCAGATACCAAAGATCAGCAGAGTGAAAATCAGGAGTTTGTGCAACCACAAAGAGAAAAAAGACCCTTCTTTCAATCTGGCCTTTTATTGTACTTTGAGTATATGCACTGATTGTCTCAGGCAGTGAACTGTGAAAAGTTTGCAAGTGCAGAAGAGGTACACAGACCTCATCGATTATAATAATAATCGTACTTAGTAGGTGCCCATAAATTTTTCCTGTCCCAAACACTGTTCATTTCACTATACTTGCATGCTCCTTGATATCAGTATAGCTGGATTTCTTGACGCTTTCAGAGCTGTCTTCATCCTGACCTTCTCTGGGATTTAAACTCCTTTGCGGTTCAGCACATTTTTGACCTTGCCCTGTAGAGGTTGCATGGCTTTCCCTTCCCACTTGGCTAATCTGCCATACTCTTTTCCTCCACAGCTTTCATACAAACACAATAAACCAAGGTTGGTAAGCAGCAGGTACAAGAACACTGGGCTGCCCCCACTGCTAAATCTCCAAGCTTGGACTTGTTTATGCCGCCTAGTTTTACAGGTGAGAGGACTATCAGGTGAGAACGGCCTTTGGAGTTTTTACTGTCCCGTGTTGAGCACACTGTCAAGATCCAAAATGCTAAGTAGCAAGCAGTGTCCTGAAACATGTAACACGTACATTAGTATTATCCTAGGTATTCCTAGCTATAAACTTGAAACTACTGGAGGGACAGGGAAAGGAGGAAGAAAGAAAGTCTCCCTGGATTTTATTGAATGCTTTTAGCCATTTGAAGTGACCATAAGCTGAAGGTACCTTGGATAAGGCATGAAATGTTGGCTTTTTGCACATATATAGATCCCTTTAATAACCTGGATGTACACAATTGCCTTTCAACCTAGAGAATTATATAACACTTCACATGGTTTTGCAAGGAGTGTACCAGGGAGTATTTGAAAGGATCTGAGCCAAGAAGCTGTACAGACAGCAAGGCGTCTGTGTTGCCACTACAAAGTGGATGTTAATTACCTAAAACAATACATGTAATAGGCGAAGAGAAAAATGCTCTGCATTGCCTTGCCGTACCCACTCATCTAGTGCATCTCTAACTGCACAGTTATTTAGCCTGAAGGGATCATAATTAGCTGCTTCATAAATTAATAAGGGAAAGGAGGAGGGAAGGGGGAAAACTACCAGTGCAAGAATGGTGGGAAACTTTAGATAGGATGTTTCTCGAAGAATGTCGTTAGCACGCATAATTGCTTCATTAAATAAAGACACATGCAAATGCACACGGATTCTCCGTCCCTCGAGAGAGAAGGGTTGCTCGATAGGCACTGTGTGGCTCCTAGGTGAAGGACACCCTGGGGGTGCCAGGCAAATGCCAGGTGACTGCCATGCTGCACTCAGCATGCTGAAAAGCTTCTCAAAGAACATGAAAAAGTGATGTGTGACCAACTGGGATTCAGGACCCCATCTAACATCTTTTATCCAAGGCACTTAAATAGGGTCATGAGCACTAGTTAGTGAAGTCTTGCATGGTTCATCATGAGCAAGGTGAAGATACATGTCATTGTCCCTATTCTACAGACAGAGAAACTGAGGCAGACAGTGGTACATCTTGCTCCACATCACTTGGCAGGTCAGGATCTGGTCAACTGCACTAACTGCCACTGCCAAATTGCAACTGAGTATAATGAAGTTATTGGAATCCCATTTACATTATTTAATTACAAGTTCATAAAAACCAATTGCTTTTATTTCCTCTATTATGCGAAGAATTTTCAAGGTGGGAGAAGCATCTACCCAGTTTGCAACCAGACGTTAGACCCATTTAGCTAATTAGCTGGTTCCAGGTTGGCAGTTAGATGCATTCATGCATCTTCATTACCACAGTCTGTTTTGGAACCAAATCCTCTTCTGAGACAGTGAAAATACCTCCAGAATTAAAGGAAGGGGACACATGCTCTATCTGACAAGATGTGTTGCACCATGTTCCTCTTTTTGTGAATTTTGCTCCACGGACTTTCACACTTCTAATCTGTTAATCCACAGCAACTCATCTTGGATCCAGAGCCTTCTTTTTGGGGCTGTTTCTACATATTTTTTCCCGTAAAAGCCAGGCTTCTTGAATCACAGGGAGGTGAGGGATGTGACTTGAATATAGTCCAACAGCAAGTCTCAGTGATTCAAAGTCAGGAGTGGAATTCAGCTCCCAGGCTTCAAGGAAAACTGGGCCAAAAGGAAACTCTGCTTTTCCCATTCTAGGTTGGCCAGCAAGCTAAAAATTAGGCAAATAGGAAGCATGTCCCACCCTGAGCAATATGGAGACCGTGCTTTTAAAAATGCAGCTAGCCTTTTTTGGTGGTAACTAGCGTTCTGCAGGAATATGTGGGATTTCAGTGGAAAAGTATGTGGAGCATTTTCCGTCTGATTTTAAAGTATCCCCTGTGTATACTTATTTGCATTCATCCTTACTAAACACTTCTTCATCTCCTGAGCTTCTTCCTCTTCCCTCAGCGCTGGGTTTGTTATTTGCTGTTTTCAAATATCTTTATGCTCTTCTTTCTGGCCAAGAGTCTGGCAATTTCTCTAATGAGAACAGTTGCTCGCATGAAAAAAGTATTTTTGCTTTACATTGAAGCCTTACGTTCTTTTATTACCCCACTCCTGAATGCCCATTTTAGATCACGCATCTTCTGCAGTCTTGCTTCATCTCCACAGCTTATGACATGCCGCCCACCATTAGGCTGTTGTTTGCCTTCCTGTTTATATCTTTGCACTTAGTGTCTAACCGTGACTCTGTTCCTGACTACCTTTTCCCTTTTATCCCCCTTCTTGGAGCCTCTCCTGCCTCCCCCAGCCCACCTCAGGCTTCCCAGTGTCCTGTAAACCCAGAACAATCTCATGCCTTTGTTTGCCCAGAGAAATAACTTTCTTCCCATGTTACTGAATTCTGTAATGCTATTTGCAAAGTAAGAATGGGATAAAACAGCCTGCCTCTGAGGTAAAGCTTGTGGTAAGCAAATGTCAAAATCCTATTTCAGAAAATTTCTGAAAGCCTTACTCTGTGTGGCTGAATTACTTTGTCTGACTCTGCCAGCTCCCTGACTGGTCTTCTCTATCTCTTCATCATGGAAGAAGGCTAGAGAAAACCTTTCCATCAAACTGAGCTGGCAACAACAAGCCTTCCTTCTCCCTCTCCTTTTCTCATTATAAATTTCCATGGCACAATAAAGCATTTTCCAAACAAGAATAGGGCTAAACATATTGACAGAGCTAAATACATTGAGCCATTTAGATTTGGGGTTTTCTGGTCGGTTGGCTTACTAAAACTGTTGACTTTCAATGGCAAAGTTCCCACTGACTTCAGAGGGACTTGGATTTCACCCTGTGTGTGGTTAGAGCATCCATGACCCTGCCTTGTGTGAAGTTTGTCACGATCAAGTTCTTAAAGGTAAACAAGCACAAGTGGCAAAAATAAAACAATCTTCCAAATCCTTACATGTATAATAATTAAATATTAATTTCTTATGATGCTGTAAATTGTTATGATGCTGTGTAATGTATATCCTTTTAAATAGGTTTTTGTACATGTAATTAAGAGCTGTTTTTCAATAAAGTATATGCTTTTTGTCCTGAGGATATTTGATCTCAGGCATTTCACCCACTACAGAAGCAGTGAAGAGAGGTTTATAATAAGCAGGATTTTTTTAAAGATTTATTCTGCAAGCCCCAGTAGTTCCTTGACAGCTTTGATAAGAAACCTATAGCTTTCTGGAGTTGGAAAATCTCCTGTATTAAAAGTCTTGGAGTTGTTTAGCTCTAACTACCTCAGATTCCTGACTTCAGGCCTCATCTTAATTTCATATATTTAATTTAATTGATTTCAATAGGCTTATGATGACTTACAGTGAGGTAGGTGGGTCAGGCTTCTCATTTCTGTTTTCCATAAGCATTCAGATAAATCTAGTTTTCTCTCTGAGAGCATGAGTGGTGTGCTCACCTCACATTCTCACTGGGTGGTGAGAATGTGAGGTCTAGTCTTCTGGTATTTCCTGCGTGCAAAAAGTGAGCTTGTGAGAGATCAGATGCCATGGCATTGTGCTCCTACAAAGGGCTCAACATAACAAATGAAAGATGGAGATATGTGCGAGGCATTCCCACAAGGATTATCAGAGAACAAAAAATCATTTTTCACTAGCTGTCGCATAACGATACCTTCATCCACTCTTCCTAGTGCTGCAATCTGTTGCTGCTCATAGGAAGAGCTGGAGATAGCTCTGGCCATGTCCTCCTGATGTTGTTTCCCTCAGTAAAAGTGTCAGCTCAGTTGCCTGGGGATAAGAACAGTCACATGGAGATGAGTGTCATTTTCAGGAAATACATTTTAATATTAACTCTGGAGCCCATGTATGTGGGGAATTCAATTTGCTTTAGCAGCAGTCAGAATTTCAAACTCCTTTAGCTATGGTGGGTGATGGCTTCAAACAGTACTCAAGTACAGCATGTAGCAGCCGCCAGTTTTGCCTCAAAAGTCATTAGCAGAGACATAGCTCTTATCTCCAACAATATCCCAAGTACCTGAGCAACACTGACCTTATCGCTTCAAAAATTACCCAGCAGGCAAAGCCTCTATCAAATATGAATTCAAGTGAAGTTCAGAAACTATGAATCATGGCCATACTGGAGTCAATTAAAACCCAAGTACTTCATTCATACAAGCATGGGAGTAATTAACTTTTCCAAGTCACAAGTTCTTGTGGGTGTGGCACTTACAGTTGCTTTTAAGATAGCCATATATAAGCATGGATTCCTCCCTGCTGAAAATGGCCCTGAAATCAGGCAACTGGGCTTTAATTACAGTACTGGTGTTGTTTGGGCTTTTCAGAGGATCCCCTCTGTCCTTCCCTTTTCCCTTCTTCAAAACCTTCTGCAAAAGCCTTGCAACGTGATGCAAAATGAACACAACACAGAGACAAAACATGGTGTGAGGTCTTTCTTCCTTTGCTGCCTTCCTGGGGATGTCGAATGGTGTAATGTCATCTTGTAATGTCCTAAAGTGTTTTAAGATCTATGAATCAACTTGTGTCTGACTCCTGCAGAGGTAGATAAATAAGGCAGGCATACAAGGGACTGAGACCATGGCAAGGAGCTCAGCATTTAGAGCATTTGTTTCAAGGGGGGAACTAGTCCTCCTGCACAGCCAAATGTAAAGGTCTACCATCGTCTTGTGTTTTTTCTTGTGCCTTCCACAGCCCACCATGGGGCAGGAGACCTGTGCATACGGCATTTGGGGAATGTGCAGAACAGAAGCCTAAGGCAAGGATCCTCACAGCACAGCTGTGCTATCAGCTCAAATGTCAAATGCCTCTTCACACCCTGTATAATGTCTTGCTGCCTTTATGATCAGAAAAAACAGTGCTCTTTCTTTGCATCTCTCTGCTGTCTCTGCTGCAGTATTTTAAAGCACTTTACAAAGCTGATGAAGGAGTCTTCAACTCCCACTCCCCAGTAAATGTGTGCCCTGCACCGCTGACGCACAGAAAAGTTAATTGACTTAAGTCACACCACATCCTTGGCAGAGCTGTGAAAGGAACCTGGGAGACCTGGGGAGGGAACTTCTCTGCTCTGCAGGGTTTTAACAGCCACCTTGTCAGCAAGGAGACAGATTTCATCAGCACAGAAGTGCCCCTGGACTCTGCTAATAAACAGCTTTATGCAGTCTCCCTTACAAGATCTATCATATGACAGAACTATGGGTAGAGTGGAAAAGCATTTTGAGGTGAGGATTTCAGTACTGCCAAGTGGCAGATTATATGTAGGGTGTGTATATTGCAAAACAGGGGGGTTGCCCCACATGAGTCCAAAACTCAGCACATAATTTTACCAATTCAAACATTTAAAGGCTCTGTGTCTTTTCCTCAGACAATGTTACAGTACTGAGTTTTGTCTTAAAATTCAGATAGGTAGATGGAAAAACAAAATGGGAGACCTGAAAAAAGAAACTGATGAATCTCCCCTTACAGAAAATAGAAAGCCCTTGTCTCATAAAATTTCTTGTAAAAAAGGGGAAAAGAAGGGGAATTGCAAGGCTAGAGAAAGCAGACTTAAACATGAATCAAAACTTGAGCAAGCAGGGCTTGAAAGAGAGTTTGTTTCTTTTCCCTTTTGTTTTTTTTTTTTTCCTTTCTCCTGGAGGGATCTTAGGTAAATAAAGCCTGGCACAAAACCTCCCTCTTAGGAAACATGTTCTGAAGAAGGATGAAATCAACAGGTTGAGGTGCTCCTTACAGCAGAATTAGTCAAATTAGCTGAATCAGAAGCAGTAGATTATCACACAGCTCCAAATGTCATTTGTGACTTCTTATGCCAGCCATGTGACACCTGTCTTTGGCATTCATCAGACTCACACAAGGCTTTAAAGAGGAAATTAATTGCCTTTCTTTGGCCCAAGAAACTGTCTCCTCTCTTTTTTTTTAATATTCTTTTCTTTTTTTTCCCTGTCGCCAAGATTTCTGACTCACGGCACATGGGGATGGTATTAGTCACAAGCTATTTCCTGTTTTCCAGATAACCTCACAGGCTGGGGCTTCACGGTCAACAGCACAACCAGGTGGAGTGCAAAGCAGATGAGAACCAAGTGCTGGTAATTGCCAGATAGGCATAAAGCCTGCACATAACTGTTTATCCTCTCAGGCATCTTTGCTGCTGTTGTTGTTTTCTATAAAGGAAGGGCATTATTCTAAGGTTCTTTATATTCATATATTGTCTCCCATGAGTTTTCCCAGGCCAACACATCAAACATGTCTTTACTTGTCCTGTTTTCGGTACAAATTTGATCGTTAGCTTTTATAGGTGAAGCTCTTGCCTTGCTGCAAACCTGTCAAGTGCCAAGTGAAAGGACTATGCTGGACTACCAGGAAAGGCTCTAAATAATTTGCTGCGACCAAGGCACCAGACTTTTCTGTCTCACCATTTCCTTATGGCATGTTTGCTCGGCAAATGCCTTCACAGAGGGGAGACATACCCAGCTAAGTAAGTTTTATCATCCAGCCTGCTTCAGCCCATGGTGTGGCTGTGCCTTTAGATATTGCTTCCTAAGAAGCAGATCCATCTGATGCTGGTTTAACAGGCAGAAGATTGCAACTCCATCATCAAGAAGCCTACTTGATTCAGGGAGGTCCCTGGAAGGGGCAGCAGTCAGAACTGCTCTAAAATGGGCCTCTATGTTCCCCATCTGTACAGAATTTTATGAGTGCTACATCAAAAGTTCACTGAAGTGACTGGACCAGGTGACCTCCACCTCGCTTCTGCTGCACTGCCCTCCTCCTCTCTCAGCTCCAACCCTCTGTGCCAGTAAGCTTGGTACCAGCCAGGACTAACAGCGCCAGAGAGGTGTGATCACAATTCATGCAGATATCCATGCCTAGCTCAGATGTAACTAACACAAAGTCATGGCTCCATGAGCCCTTGCAGCCGACCCAGACAACTGTATATTGAAGTTGAGGGTGTCACAGTTACCAATTACAAAGATAGCAAAATTAAAGCTCACTCAGGAACTGTAATTGCACCTCTGAATTGCACTATGAGGTATCCTTAGGCATGTGGGATGGATGTTAACCTGATTTATTAGTCCGCATGTTGATAAGAAGTTTGTAGTATTTCCCTTCCAAAATACGTTAATTTTCTAAAGTGTATTGGAATATGTGTACCCACCCTCGGTAATGCAGCTAGCTTGGGGGGAGAAAACAGTTGCCATTTTACAGCAAACTGTAGCATTAAGCAACTGCCTTGGATAAGAAGACAAGAAGACTTTACCTAGAAGGAACTGCAGGAGATATGAAAGCAGAAAGCAATTATGCAAATTGCAATTGGAACAGGATTACTCAGGCTAGAGCCATTTACTTTAGCAAAGCGTACCATGGGTTTTAATGGTATGAGTGTGCCAGGGGGAGTGGGGCTGGCTGTACCTGGGATTTGCCACTGCCTGTACCTGGAAGATGCCACCGCTGGCAGCACAACAGCTTCAATGCTACCAAGAGCATAAATTGGCACCAGCTCAGGCTCCACTGGGCGGAGCAGCACCGGTACCATAGGGTACCATTCTCATCTCCTACTTCATCATGCTAAGGGGTCTGAAGGACAAAGGAAACTGGCTCAGTGTGCAGAACAAGGAAGGCTATGGCAAGCAGTAAAAGAAAACCAGGTGGACTGCTACAGAACCAGCTGGGACTTGGCTTAGCTGTTTGGAAGGAAGGTCACGGAATGTTTTCATTGTTGTGCACAGGCAGATTTGAAGGGCATTGCACCACCCGAGGTCTATCCAAATGCAAATGTGCAGCTGTTTATAGAGAAATAGGTTACATTGGAAACCAGATTTCTTAAGGAAGAAAACATGCTTGTGATTGTCATCTCTGGATGTTGTTCTCGCTATATCTCATTCATCCAGCATCCCCATAGCTGCCAAGTTGGGGATTCATCCATGCTGATCCAAACTGTCTTCCCAAACATTTTTGGGTTTGAAGAAAAAAATGAAAAGCAATGAAAGGTGACTTCATAACTACCTTAAAATAGAAGGAGTTGATAGCAACACCTTAAGCTCACAAATATGGGCTAGTTTGTGCTGAAAGTAATTGTTATCATCATACGTGATTAAAATTAGTCACCAGCAAGTTAAAACTAAGCATTACATACAGGTTCATTGCTGAAATGCCCTTACTACCAAGTAAAGTGCATAATAAAAGAGCAAGTACAGGATAAAAATCCAATGATTCATTTGTTTGGGTTTTTTTGTGTGTTTGTTTTCTTTTGTTTTGTTTTTTGGATTAATGCTAAGGGAGCAGAAAGTTTCACACTCAAACATCAGTAAAGGTCAGTGAAACTCCCGCTTCTGGTCTCAGCCAAAAGTAAGAAAAACAAAACGAAGATTTTCAAATCTCAACATGCTAATGACACTTGGGCTGTTCAAGCCATTTATTAGTGCCTCTGTGAGCTGTGCTTTTGTGCTTTAAGTATTTTTCCAGAATCATAGAATCATTTAGGTTGGAAAGGGCCTTTAAGATCATCAAGTCCAACTGTTAACCTTGCACAGCCAAGTCCACCATAAACCATGTCCCTGTGTGCCACATCTACATGTCTTTTAAATACTTGATGACCTTCTATTTTTTTAATGTTTTTTACTTTTAAATAATGGTGACTCAACCACTTCCCTGGGAAGGCTGCTCCGATGCTTGACAACTCTTTCAGTGAAGAAATTTTTCTATAATGAAAATAAGTCTGTACCTCCCCTGGCACAACTTGAGGTCATTTCCTCCTGTTCTTGGGGGAAGAGACTGATTCCCATCTCGCTACAACCTACTTTCAGGTAGTTGTACAGAGTGATAAGGTGTCCTATGAGCCTTCTTTTCTTCAGACTGAGCAAACCCAGTTCCTTCAGCTGCTCCTCACAGGATTTGTGCTCCAGACCCTTCACCAGCTTTGTTGATCATGTTCCAGCACCTCAATGTCTTTCTTGCAGTGAGGGGCCCAAAACTGAAAACGAGATTTGAGGTGTGGCCTCATCAGCACAGTGAGGCTGAGTACAGGGGTATGATAACTTCCACAGTCCTGCAGGCCACACTATTTCTGATACAGGCCAGGATGCTGTTGGCCTTCTTGGCCACCCAGGCAGAAGCTGGCTCACGTTCACCCAGCTGTCAACCAACACCCCCAGATCCTTTTCCATCAGGACGCTTTCCAGCCACTTTCTCCCAAGCCTGTAGTATTGCAAGGGGTTGTTGTGACCCAGCTGTAGGACCCAGCACTGAGTCTTGGCCCACTTGATCCAGCCTGTCAAGGTCCCTTGGTAGAGCTTTCCTACCCCCAAGCAGATCAACACTCTCACCCAACTTGATGTTACCTGCAAACTCACTGGGGGTGCATTTGATCCCCTTGTCCAGATCATTCATAAAGATATTAGGCAGAACTGGCCCCAGTACTGTTTTGAATAGGATCCTTGGAAAATCTCTAGATTCTGAATGAAAATTGCTATAGGAGCTTTTCTAAATACTTTTGCTGTAAAAGAGTGATTTGCACATAATCAAAGTCTCTTAAACACACAGACTGGCTGCCATTAGAAGACTCCTTTAGCCTACTAATGTCATACCCTTTTCAGTAATGGACAAGCCAAAAACTCAAATTATGAATCCAGTGTTACATGGATATTGGCAGAGACTCTGTTAATTATATATGGAAGCATCACGGCTGGGATTAAAAAAACCCACAAAACCCCACTACAAACACGATCCCCTTCAGTCCTCTCCTGACATGAAGTTTTATCTTCAATAAGAAAGGCTTCCCCAGCTTATTTAATAACTCCCACACAACCAAGGAAAATCACTGAGGTTTTGTCATAAGTTTCCTCCTGGTGTTCCTTCCACTGAAAACCCATGTTTACAGTCTAAGGAATTGGCACCAGGTTTTTCTCTGGTGTCTTGCTGCAATTTCACCAGCTACAATTCTGTCAAAATGAAGGACACAGTATAGCTACTGTAGTAAGTCAGGCTAGAAAAAGAGTCAGAGAAAGGCAGATAAAGCCTCCTTCCCAACCTGCCTAAGGAAAACTGATGCCCCTCGGGAAAGACTCACATCTCTGGACGCTGTCTGTGATGTTCTGATTGTGGGAAAGGTCTCCTCTGAAAGACAAACTCATGAACCCACTCAGACCTCCGCAAGTAAAGCAAATCCAGTGCAAATGATCAGCATGGTGGGCAATTTTGTAATGGTGATAAAGCTGCTGGTTTCAAAGTCAGTAATTTCAAGTTGTATATTGCAATTACATAAGTGATAAAAAATTTATTCTCTATTTCCAAAACTAGTCTCTTTATACATAGGATTAGGTTGGTATAGTCCTAAATCTCCATGAATGTAGTTGTAATTCCTGTTTAATAAAACTCCAGAGGTGATCTCTTTTTATCAGCCTATCATCTGTAATTAAGGCATTTAATATTCAAACCCTTTGATGTCATGTCATGTTTGAAACATAAATAAGAAGTTTGTCTCCATCTTAGAAATTAAGATAAATGAGTTGGAAGGGCAAGTCCCCAGAGATCCTTCTAAAAGCTATTCAGATATTTTAATAGGTACCAAGAAAAATAGCTACAATCATATTAAAATCCTCGCATTAGTATAAAGCTTAAAACAGTCTTATGGGAAGTGAGCAATATGACTTACAACACAGCAGAGAAACCTAGACATAAGCAGGTTTACTACTGTTTGTTGTTGGGTTTTTTGGTCCAGGTGATTTGTTTGTAGTGAGAGTCTCAAAGCACTGAAATTAATTCCCAGTCACCCTCCCTATTGCTATCAGATAGAAAAGCAAGTCCTGGCACCCTGTGAAGCTGTGCTGAGAGCCTGATGCGCTGAGTTATGGAGGACACCTCATGTTATACACATCTTTCTCTGCCCCAGTATTTAATAAGAAAATCAGAGGGAATAATGTGGCAACCATGTGGTGAGGCATTTACCCCATATGCTGGGTTTGGATAAAGCTCCGAATGGGATGTCTGCAAAAAGAGGGACCCTTTCTGTCCAGCCTCGGGCAAAGCAAGGGCCTAGGTATAAGGTCAGCCTCCCATGTAACCTGTGGGGAGCAATGCATCTGAGAATGCCCTTCTCAACTCTTTTTCTCTCCTAACCTGCAGTGGAGTAATTCTAACTTGGGTCAAAATGGAAATCTTTATCAGAAAACCTGGGTCTCAGTCTACTTCCTTATCATACAGCTTAGCCACATGATTATCCTTCACACACATTCAAAAGTACTGAGGGATGTGCGATTTTTTCTGCCATCACTCTTCCCTTCAAACCTGTCAGAAATCTCTTGCTCTTTCTTCTGGAGTGAGGCCCACTTCCACTCTCTTTATCCTTCTGTTGGTATCCCTGGATTTCAGCCAGTTTAGATGTGAGCTCTCCTCCTGTCTGCTTATAATTAGAATGTGCACACACTGAAGTTTGTTTTATTCACAAGGTCTTATTGGTGGGTTAAAGGGAGCAGCATGTAGGAGGGAATTGCAGAAATCCTGTTATTTGTAGGTTCAGGGTGGTGCATGGGAAGAAGATACAGAAATTCCATTAGTCATTAATAAGATTTTAGTGTAGATTCCTTAGGAAAGGCACAGAAAATCTTGTCCTTGCTGCCCACCCTGCTGCTATCTATGTCTTCCTTTGGCCCACTGTCCCATGCCCAGTTAGACTGTACGAGTGTCCCTCCTCTTCCTCCATTGCAACACAGGCTTCCTTTTATTTGCGTTTTCATTCATGCAGAATTAATCTGGACTGGAGCAAATTTGTCACCATTGTTATACACTATGAGAGCTTCAGAGAGAAACTGAAGCAGGAACATTTGTGTTAACACCTTACTTTGAGCTCTGCAACAGGACATGGATCTGTACAGACCCTCTTTCAACCCTGGTTGCTGGTTTCTGACATCACCCTCCCCAGCTTTTAATTTCCAGGTGGAGTAAACTGGTTCTTGGAATTAAACTTCTCGTCCTATGGGGATCTATCCTCCTTTGGATGTTTTAAAGTACTTGGCTAAATTTTCACATGACTATGCATTCCTCTTTTCTGAACACAAGCCAACATGATTGATTTGAGTATTAATTAGCACTATTAATCACAGAAGACCAAAGCATGATCTCCCTGAAGTTCATAGAGGAGTTCTGAACAGTAAATATGTGGCGAAGAATAGGTCAAGTGCCAAAGAAATGACTAGACCCTGCCCTGAAGTGATAATATTCCAGAGGAGCAGGCGAAAAAAAAAAGCCAGACAAGACAGAACATATACAGAGTGGGAAGTGGGTATTCAGGCTTGAATGTTTCTTGAAATAGGTGGGGTCTCAATGGCAGCTTGCTAAAAACAGTGTGGGAGCTTAGCTCATGGTTCCTTTTGGCAGGCCACGAGGTGGGGTTGTGAAAGGTTGCCAAGATGGGTGGATGAAGGAGACAGAAGTATTGGTGACTGATGCTTAGGCAGGATTGTAACCAAATGGCAGATACTCCATTTTCTCTAATCTCATCTTGACACCTGTTTCTTCCTGGGCTGGATTAATCAACACTTGTTGGATTAGGTAAAGCTGCCTGGTTACCTACAAGTCTGGTTTTAATACGGTAGCTTTGTCAGCTTTTCCCTGCCAGTTGTCTAAGGGAGTTTTGTTGTGCTGTAACTTATTGGACAAGCTCAACCTCAACATTTGCAGCCTTTTCTGTCTCCACTGACTGCCTCTGGGACTTGGGCAGCTCGAGGGAACACCTGGTGGAAAACTTTACCAGTGACAGAGACTGCTCTGCTGTGAGTGATGTGTTTCATATTAAGCACCAGATGATTTTTCCATCTATTTTAATAGTTGCTCTAAACTGGAGATTAAGATCCCAAAATATATAACTCCAGAGCCCCATCTCAACAGACCTACCAAGCTCAAGAAACCCACCCAGCTCAAAAAGGCATCCTGTAGTTTAAAGAACGATGTGTGAGTGGCTGTTGAGCCAGTATCTGCTCCATTTGTTTAAACAATTGCTGCATGGCTGGTTTTGAATTTACAAGTATTTAGGAAGTTTTAGGATTCACAGACTATAAATGCTCGTATCTATTCCACTCTCTGCAGACTTGAGCTAAACCATTGTTTCACAATGCATCTAGTGATTCAGGTGGTGGAAATGGTTTCTGCTGTTGTTCTGCTCCTTTGCTGTTTTTTTTTTCTCTGAGATGAAGAATCCTTTAGATGTGAAGTTTTTCATGCTATGCTTCATCCGCTTGAACCTTTCCTTCTCAGACTTAAGGCATAGTAGAAAAAACCCAGATGTCTCAGGAAGAAAAAAAAAGCCCCCAAACCCCTAGCTTTACATGCACTTGGATCTTTCATTTTATAAAAACAGCCAAGCCACAACCACAAGATTTCACAGATAAGGGAAAAAATGTGGATTGTACTTAATTCAATATTATAAAGAAATGCTCTTACGGGGAGACGGCAAGCTGAGCCAAAGCCAGACCAAGACTGCTGACTGATCTGAAAAATGTGAATATTATTCACACTGGGACACCACATCTCATAATGCTCCATGTGTGCTATAGTATATAATTATGAAATGTTTGCATTAAGTAACTTGGGTGCCTAAATACAGATGTTCCTTATTGACATTAATTGGACTTGACATATCTTTGGCCTGCTTTATAACAGTCACCAAAGCATGCATTTCCACTTTACCGTACATATTCTAAAGGAGATCTGTTCCATATCGAGCTTATTAAAGGAGAAAAACATTAGTGCCTTAGCTATCTGTCATGTATTTCAGGTAAAAATGCAATTGGTTTGCATTAGAAAGTGTAGTTGCCAGGGACTGACCACAAACATTAATTTCTGTTGTTTTTTATTTTTATTTACAGTGAAATCCCTCCCCAAGACTTAGAGTCGTTTTTCTTTCCAAAACTCAATGCATTGTGGTGCCATTTGCTCTGCTCTTCCTATTACCATGTCCCAGATGTCAAGTTTCTGAGAAAGACAGAAAAGAAAGACAGGAAGACAGACAGGCAGAAGGAAAGGAAGAAAGAGAGAGAAGTAAATTGTTCTTTAGCTCCAGTATAAAATATAAATGGCTTTTGCACTTGTTAGTATAACTGTTCTACATTACCCTGCAGTGTGCCTCATTTCAGTATATGGAGAGAAACCCTAAGTATTAAAGAAAAACAAGGGTATTCATATTCGTGAATTTCACCTGGCCAGTTCAAAACAGGTTCTTCAAATGAGAACCCAAAAAGGCCTACTTTCCTTTGAGATAGTCTGGTTTAGATGTGTCATGTAGTTCAGATCTAGATCTCAGATTCTTCAGAATCCTTGTGGGACCTCAGGTTTTAAGCAAACCTTTCTAAATAAGCTTTCTTGGAAATGAAAGATACGCTTGTTTTTGACATTTTCATCTTAATTTGTAGTGTTCAGTTGAGCGGAACTGGGAGCTGACACCTCCACTCCAATGAGTGGGAGATGTCTATGTGGATGTTCATGCTTTTAAGTGATGTATACAGAGATGAAAAGGCATTTGAAGTTTGATTTAGAATTCAGACATGAAAATTTATTCTCCTGATATTTAGGAGAAACTTCTTATACGTATTGTTCCAGGCAGTTCATGGACCAGGATAATTGCCTCTTTTAAAAGAGGTTTATTTAAAATCCTAGTTGAAAGTACGCAGAGCAGAGAGCCTGTGATTTCATTCAGTCAGATTTCTCCTTTTTAGAGATGCACATCTTGCCTTTCTTGAACCAAACAGTGAAACTGTATATGTTTTCTGAGTCAAATTCAATTTTCCCAAAGCATGTAAGTCTTGTCTAAAAGACAAATACTTGCCCTTTCCCTTAATACTGAAGAAGAACTCGTTGCATTACAGGAGCTCTTGCCTTCTGAAAGTGATTTAGAGCTTCTGTACAGGCTATGAACTTTTGCCTTACTAAAGGAATAACATTGCTGTCTTTTGTAGCAAAATGCCACTTTCTGTTCTAAAATTGGAGAAAATAATAATAAAAAAAAGATAAATTGCTTTTTCCCTTTGATGCTACCATTGCCAATTAACATGATTCTAAGTATCTTCTGCTTGGAATATATCTTTTGGTTTCCTCATAACAATTTAAGCAAGACAAGCACGAGATGAAAAGGGAGCTTCCCAAGTATGTGCAAATATTTATTATGAAGGGAAAAGTCCCGTGGAAAATTTTCCACAGCACAAGTCATTGTTTTGAAATGTATTTCAAGACTAAGCATATCTGATCATATCCAAGGCAGGAATACTGCTGTTTATGGTGTCACTGTGAGCTGCGAAGAATATGGTCTTCAGATACAGCTGGAAATTGATGATGGAGTACTAGCATCTAAAAGGATCAGTGGATTGTTTTTGAAGTAAGAAAGATAAAAAAGATGCAATATTAAGGAAAAGGCCATAGTCACTTTGAAATGTGGAAAAATGAATCAAGCAAACTCATATACACTTGAAGCTGGGTGCTTTAACACCAAGCAGTTTATACTTTGTCAGTTGCATTCAGCTGGTGAGATGTTGCTGTAGTGGAGAGTGAAGCGAGTAATAAAACATTCCTTTTCCTTTCTACAGACCATGCCAAATGGACAATAAATACCTGACAAAATAATCTAGAGTTCATCAGAGGTCATTCGGTGAAGTTTTTGTCCAGGCATGTACATTACAATGAACTGGTGATCTGCTGGGATGTTTCATGTATTTTTTTTGTGAAAAACACCTTTTATATCGATCCTGTTTTTTAATTACCAAAA
The DNA here is from genome assembly GCA_009867235.2 of Psittacus erithacus. Taxonomy (NCBI): domain Eukaryota; kingdom Metazoa; phylum Chordata; class Aves; order Psittaciformes; family Psittacidae; genus Psittacus; species Psittacus erithacus. The sequence continues at coordinate 104,764 of WYDI02026282.1, forward strand.
TGATGATCCATAAGTACAAATATGCTAAACCTCAAAGTCATTCAGCACCTCTCTTATTCCCAACCAGCTACTAAATGTCTACGGTCAGATACACGAATGGTCTGCTTCAAGACAATTCTAGTGTTTAGTTGAAAGCTCACCTTCTCATTCCACCTCTGTTAATGCCAACAGGTCAATTCTCTTATCTACAAAAGAAAAATAGTTCCACGGGTGGATGGTTTTTCAGTAATATCTAGCAATGTAAAAATACAAAAGATTTTTTTTAACCTCTACTGGAGACTGTTTTTAATTTTTTTTACCTTGAAGATGGCAATCCCTAGTAAAACAAATAAAGAAATTTTCTTCCTTAATGTTTTCATACGGAGTTTTAAAGAGGTACAATTAAGATCTGAGAAAATACAGCCAGTAATAACTTACAACAATAGCAACGCTGCTGCAGTGAACAATCCTGTTCATTTCTAACACTTATTGTGGATTCCAGCTAGTCAGTTTTAGACAAGCTCATGAGAGCTAAAAGGTTCTTTAAGGCTACAATGATCTACCAGCACACAAATAAAACACTCAAACTCCATTATAGAAGGATGCAGTAAACTCCAGTTTTCTTCCAGGACTAGCATATCTTGTTAAGAAATATCAGTCAAAGGAATTAGGAAACAAAATACAATCTTTGCCTTCCAATTCACATATCCTTTCAAAGCACACACTGATACACCCAGCCCACAGTTTTGCATATATTCTCGGAAAACACCAGCAAATTTGGGCAGAGTAGGCAGATTGTCAAGAATTCCTTCCAAGTTTGCATCATGGGCCCAAAAGTCTTTAAGTCATGAATCACCTCAAATTCTCCATAATGGCCCCAGCAGCAGCACTCCTAAAGCCAAGATGCAAGGTTCACCTTTCCTTGTCCTACAGGAGAGGCACAGACTTGCAATTCAGAGGTGCCAAGAATCAGGAAAATACTACACGTGAATTATAGCAAGATAAACTGGACCCATGGCTTTGCGAATGAAAACATATTGCAATTAAAAGATCAAAGGCAATACAAATAAATCAACTCTGTTTCAAGGGCTAATGCCAGGAACAGGCTTCCCTTTCCATGATATCAGCAATCTTCTTGTACATGCCCATCCTAAGCTGTCAGTGCCCTCCAGGATGTTATGACTCGGCCTCCATACCACGCGGTTGGGCAGCAGGGTTGCAGAAGAGAGGGTACTTCCTGCTTTTAACCTCAATCTGTCTCTTGATGGTATTTCAGTATTGCCTGGGGATTTTTTTTCCCCTTAGCCATACATCTCACAGAGCGCCCCAGGCAACACCTATCTGCAAGTGGGCAGGTGGGGATTTGTCAGAATGTAACAAAACACAAATGGCAAATTACAAATGTTTAAGCCAAGGAAGTCAAGTTATGATAGCTTGTTGCCAGAAGTATTTGTACCAGTGGGTGTGCTGCTCACTGTGCCCCTTGTATTCCTTTATGCGTCTGTTTTGATGAGAAAGATGAGCTTAAATAAGGAAAGTGTTTATCGAACAAATAAAACCACACAACTTTCAAATAGTATCACTGTGCTTCCTATGATCTCCTCTTTCAAAAAGTGATTTCCAAGGTAGACCTGCATCTCTGATTTACTGTGTCAGATCAGACCTGCGTGCCAGAGGGAATTACTGGTGGTAGTACAGATAAGCTGAGATGATGCAGATCCTTTTTTGGAAACATGCTTTGTGTATGTCTTAATGCCCAGAGCCAGGGAGGGTGAAGTGCTTGAGAAACAATGGCAGAGCCAAGAAGGGACCATTTCTGTTTTAGAGAAAGCTTATACAGTGGAAACAAAGCCACTCACATCTTGTCCATATATTGCTGGACAAGCCTAGTGAGACCATATTTCCTGAAGAGATAAATCAGTGTGTTTCTGCAACATTATAAATTAGGTCATGGCAGTCACCCAGAAGCTGCAATAAGCTCGCGATCTGAAATAAGGGTTTCTCATGCTCAGGAAATAGGAGAGGTAACCTACAAAGGTGTCTGTAGACAGACTCTCTACACGACACCAGCTGGCATATGACTTGACCAAATTATTCATTTTTGAGGCTGCTGTGAGTGATTTACTTCAAACTAACAGGATCCTGGAGCTCATAATCACAACAAAAGGCAGGGGCACTTTGCACATGGCTAGAGGCAGCTGCTGTAGCAGGATTTTTGTAATCAAAATAGAGGCCGTAATTAGGAGATGCAAGGTGTGATGCTGTCTCCAGTGCTTGCTGTTACAGAGCTGCCTGCTGTGCTTCACATTGCCACTGGTCATCCGCTCGGGCCCATGCGGTTGGCTGGAAAGACTCTTAAAATTGCTTAGACAGCAGAGATTGCTGCTTTGATCTTGAAACAGACAATTCCCTTCAGTCCTACAGCCATTTCTCTTCCAGTGCTAAGAAGGGAAGTAAGATTGAAGCACCATTTTTTTAAGCAGCATGAGCTTTCAAAAACTCCCCAAATAATGCAGTAGGAGAAGCGGCTGGAGAAGCCATGGAGGCAGCAATTTAAAAGGGCATTGAAAGGACTTAGTCTTTCTGAAAGGTCTGTCTCTTCCTGAATTTTGAAAAAGAAGTCCTTGGTTGAAGAAGGCAAAAACCAATGGTCTTCCAGCTTGTCCTACATTTTACCTGCAGAAATGAGCTGTGTCTGAAAGGAATACAAGCCACTGCCTTGTTTGAAGCAGCAGCTGTTAAAGGATCATGGGGAAGGCTGGTGCAGAAGGGAAGGGAATGAGTATTATTATTTTTCTGCATTTTGACCCCATTAGACATTCTAGGCACAGGTCAAGTGCAGCAGTTTATCTTCACCCCAGGGAGGAGTCTGATCTGTTGACTTTGATGTATCCTGTGGTGATGAGTGTGATAATGTTTCCATCTGAGAGCACTAAAAAAAGTCAATAAATAGAAAAGCAAAAAATTTCACCTTTGTCATTAACCAGAATGGGGCGGTGGGGGGGGGGGAACCTTGAAGTCCCTATTGTGTGGATTTTTTTTCCTTAAAAAGCAGTGATAGGGGCATTAAATATGATTTCCATTTAAAAAAACTATCAAACTACTGTCTTTTAAGCATCATTATATGTGATTAAAGGGGATCTAAATAAGTATCATTAGTCAAGAGATCCTAATTTCCAAATGTTTCCTTGTACTTCGTGCTGTTTGCTAAAGTTTTAAACTCTTTAAACTCTTGAATGTCAAACTACAGAGAGACAAATGAAATCAAGAGTAAGGCTGTCTAGGGACTATTCCTGATTTCAGTCTCAATTATTAACCACAGGCAATTCTATTTAATCCCTGAAAAAAGGGGATGCTGTTACTTGGGTTCCATCAGGAGCTGATCACAGACAAACTGTGGCTTCTAGAGTCTTTGGTTGCCCCCATGCTAGGAGAAAATGTGTTTGGACCAGCTTCTCTCACAGTGGGATAGATGCATTTGGTTGGCCAGGGCATTGAATGGAGGAGGCCAAGAATCAGCTCTTGAGGAACTTAATTTACCCCAAACGGTAACAACACAGAGATAAACAGCTCCCAGAGAACTAGCCACTTAGCTAACCGCTTGCAGAACAGGGAGAGCCAGACGGAAGGGTTGCTTCTCCCTCTCTGCTTTTAACATGGAGAAGATGATTAAATGGTTCTTTATATCTGTCCCTGCTCAAGGAACAAGCAGGGATCAAATATGTCCTCTATGAGAGAACAGTTAAACAGGGTGGTACCAATGTGATAAAAGCACTTGAAAATCCCAATCTTTATTAAAAGTAACATCATTTGAGACAAAATGTTCTTGCAAGAGCTTTATTCCTGTATCTCAAGGAAGTTTCAACTTCTGACTTCCTAGAATCACCGAATTATCTGGAGCAATTTATGATTAATTTTGTTTAAAACATTTTCCAGTCTCTGAGTATCTTCAGGAATTTAACTTCATCTTTGATCTACGTGAACCTTTCAACTCCCAGTCCAGTATGAAAGATGAACAGTTTTTACTGGTTAAAAAATTCCACAGAACAGGTTTAGAGTAGTTTCAGTTTTTAAAATTTGGATTTTGACATTTCTAAATGAAACGATTTAATTCAGTGAAACCATGTACTAATCCATATCATGGGAGTTGTAGCCTTAGTCTCAGCTGAGTTACGTCACAGTGAACTGGAGAAAGACTGTAGTGCTTGACAGAAAATGCAATACGTATGGAAGAAAATGACCAAGTGAGGACAATGAATGTCCAAACCACATTCAGATCCCAAGAGACAGCATGTCCATTCAAGCAAAACCTGGCTTTGCCTGCACAACAGTTCAGCTTCCCAGAACTACACAAATTTCTACTCCTCCCAACCGTGATCATGGGATGCTAGTCTGGCACCTGAACTGTGTTCCTTCACGATGACAAGGACAGGAAATAAGAGTGGAGTTCCCAGACTTTGTGCAGTGGCCAGTGGAAAGCTGGAGGGGCTTAAATCCTTGTGTGAAAACCAAGCAGAGACAGGGACTTTATTCTACCATGACACTAGCCTCATAGCCTTTATTAATCTACTTCTGGTTGCCTACAACATCTGAGCATGTGCTGGGCAAGAGCTATCTATTAGATCTTTATAACTCATTAGAGGAGAAAGCTGCCTTGTCTAGTTTTGAATTTGTGATGGTGGAACGTCCTAGGATTTATTCATGGCATTTTCTGATGGGTAAGTTCCTCCAGGTACATCCAAAAAAGCAAGGCAGACCAATAAGACAATAAATTGCCTTGAGAATACAATTGCAGAAAGCAATTTTACAACAGAAGCAGGAGTAGGTCACTTCCATCTAGTATAAGCTTCCTGTCATTAAATTACTTTTTTATAGAAAGCTGAACTTATTCTTTGTAAAACAGAATCCAAGGGAGAAAAAATGGAAACAAATCTGGGGCAGCTACAGAAGCTTTTTCACCCTTATGGTGGTACACAAACTTCCAGCAGTGGGCTGAACTCTCTCTAGGAAGGAAAATAAAACCTCACATCAGCGCATTTGCAGAAAGTGGTGCAAAATGGAATAACGTCAATTTCCTATTACACAATTTCTTTCTCACAAAACATTTAAAACTCATTTTTCCCTTTCTTTCTCCCACAGTTCTGGACCCTGTGCAAAGGAAGTCTGGACATTATTACTATAAGTATCTCCGTCAGGACTCAGACTCACAAACATTCTCTGATCCCATATAAACAGGATAATGTGTTGGGCTGTTTGTTTATGCCACACTGTAACTCACCCTTTGACATAAACCAGTTTCAAGTGATTTTTTTACCCCCTCTCCTTGTCTGGGAATCAAATACCACCTGCAGGTTTCCCTGCATAATTAGATAACTGTTATGGCAGAATATTGGCCAGTAGCTGAATAGTTGCACCAAGATTATGGTCTTGATGAAAGGGCAATAAGGACTACCAGTACGTGCAACTTCTGCCACAGAAGGCGAACCTTGTGGTGTCCTCTGGGCAAAGATAGGAATCAGCTTTCATTTATCTCGAGCCCAAATGGCAATTGCAGTGCCTGAACTTCACTAATGCTTCAAACAGCTGTGTCCATTACTGATCAGGATCCTGTATCATTTCCCTGTTTTCTTCTAACGTTGTTTTTCCTTCTGCTGCTGCTACTCTGTAGGATAGATCTGACAGTAAGCGTGGTGGTTGGTGGAAAAGGCAGAATTATGAGGTCCTTCTTAGCCAGCAAAGGCAACTCAGTGGTAAAAGCAATACTGAGAAGCAACAACTTGCTTACAAGGGCATTCCCACCTTACTTCTGGCAGAGCTATGCTGACATTGGAAACCGTGAGAATTCATAGGGAGGGAAAAACCATGCAAATAATACCAAGTGGTAACTAATATATTCATGTTTCTTGAATATAGTGAATGTTTAGCTCTAAAACTGGGATTCACAAGGGAATGCAGAGACAGAAAACACCTACATGTCTAAAGGAGTTGACAAGTACTCACTGAGCTTCAGGGATACCTAAGCAATTTGGACCCGTAAGTTTCATGGATTTCAACATGCATTTATGTTTCAACATGCATCTATATGCATGTAAAACTCCTCTCACAACTTTATCCAGCTGAAATTCAGATAATATTGATGAATAATTCACTTAGGTTTTTATTTTGCTCAAGATCATGAAACAAACTGGTAGGATGAGTAATGAAGCATGTTCTCTTTTCTATCCTCATAACTAAAACACTAAAAGATGTTAATCAAGTATAAAACCTTCCAATGCACCCTAGGTAGGCAGGAAAAGTTAGTTTATCTGCACCCAGATCTCAGTGCTGATCTGTTCCCAATTAAGAATGTATTTTGGGAGAAAAATGTAACTTTTTTCCCTTTACCAGGTTATTTCTGATTTTAACCATGCTGTACAATCCTTCTCTGTTTCTTGGTAATATCTTTCCTTTTATTTCTCAAAAGAAAAGTAATGGACAGCTTAGAAACACATCAGGGAAGCAGTGTTTATCCCAAGGGCATCATATTAACATTTCTTGGAGGATTGAGTGTTTGTAGTTCTCTGATAAACAGCTTAGTCTTTCCCTTAGCAGTTAAAAAAAGTGGCAATAAAACTCTCTTTGGGCAATTGGTTCATAGGACCCAGAGCTCTTGCATTTATCAATGCAAGCAGCAGACAAAGCTTAGGGAAAAGAAAGGTGATTCAATATTGCTATTGCACAGTCAGGATGGGAATAGAATGCTTCTCCCAGGCTCAGAAAGAAGGTGGAAATTCCTCAGCAGCTCTGAGTGATAAAGGTTGGTAAAAAAGCTGATCCAGATCCTAAGTTTATCCTGGTCAGTTTGAAAATATTAACATTTTCTTAACTTTATCTATGGACTCAAACAAAACTCAACCCAGACCTTTCCCAGGCAATGATTGTCAAGATTTCAGTCTGTAACCCTGAGAAGGATAAACTCAGAGCACAGAGACAAACCCAGATCTAGCCTTCAGAGGAGAGGTCAGGCTGATGCCTCCCTCTACTTCATTTAACTAGATCAGGGTGTATCTGAGTCCAAGCATTTTTGCACTTCCTTTGATCTCGGGAGACCGTTTTCAGGTGCTGCAGTACAAATTGCCTTCTGTTTTTTGACACAGCCTTCTGATGACTTTGTGAGGAACTGAGATCAGTGAACAAACTGCCACAGCCAAAGGAGCACCAAGAGACTCCCTCTAAGAATGTTGCTCAGTAGATTTACCCACCACCAGATCAGGTCTTCCTCCCTCCTAAATGCTTGGGCTTTGGTTAGAAAGTGAAACTATCAAGGTGAACTTTAGTTCCTGCTATAAATGGACCTGTCCAGCTTCCACTAGAAAAGACAAAAGACTGCTCCATGATATTTTAATCTTCCGGGTATGCTATGGGGCAGTCAATGGCTATTAATTCTGTTTGTTCATACGCCCTTTCCTGAATGTGCTTCTGTAAACATATTCGGAGGTCATCAAATGTTAATTAGGCATAAAAATAAAATAAATAAGGCAATAATCTGAACCTTCCAGTCCCTTTTGGCCCAGACTGTGTGCTTGCTGTTAACTGTTTCCAGGCCATTCACAAACAAGTGAAAATTTACCAGAACAAGCATCTTTACTCAAGCCTTTTTTTATGATGCAATGAAAAGAGAAGCACAGCCCAGTAAATCATATAATTAACACAAGCTTGGTGCTCGGCGTGTGAAATTAACCCAGGGAATAAACAAGTGGCTGACTTAATCCCGCTGAAACTCCTGCTGTGCTCTGAGGAGCACTGGATGTGCAGGCACTGGGATGTTGCCTCTCCCACAATGGAGCAGGGTGGTGTCCACTGTTCATTCCCTCTGCAAAGGTATGGCCATGGTAGAGATGAGCCACAGGTCCTGGAAGGTTTTTGAGACATCTCTGGATATCTGAGTTAGATCAAGCTGTGATTGTGGCAGCAGGATGTGGAGACACAAGCTGGAGAGAGCCAAGGATCAAGGTGAATTGACAGTCATGAGTGAGCACTGTGCAAAAACCTGTGTAAGATTACTTCTGTACCGAGGAGTTTATCATAGGAATAAACCTGAAAGAATAAGTGGAAGAGGGGAAAGAGAATGAAGGAGGGATGAAGTGATGTGTCAAAGGTCATTGGTGAAACCAAGACCAAGACCTGGGCTTGTGAACCCCTGTCTGGTGTCCTGAGTTAAGCAGATGACTTCGTATTGCTTCTGTGGAGAGCTCCAAACATTTGCAAAAACATAACTATGGTTATACACACACATATATCTACACACATGCATATACAGAGTGAAGAGAGCTTCCTAGCATGGGAGCATTGCCTGCTTCTGAAACAAAAATTCAAAATGCTTAGCAATTTACTGTCATTAATGTAAGACTTAAAACAAAAATAGCCAAATTAACATAATTTAATAAGTATTTTATCAAGGTGTGTTCTTGATTTTGGTGAAATTCAATGTTACAAAAGTGGGAAGAAATTTCTAGAACAGCTGAAAATGACTGAAAATATAGTGGGTTTGTGGATTGCTTTTTAACCTGTTTGTACTGTAAGGGAAGGTTCACCTCTAACTAGCAATTACTGGTCAAGAACTGTGCTATTCTTTTAAAACAAATCATGGAACACAATGTTCTTCAGTAATATGAGCAGTAGAGAAAAATGTTTTGAATTATCCTGGTGAAATGCTTCGGAGCAGGAGCATCAATTCATTCTGCCAATCAGAATTAATGATGTAAAGCACCTACCTAACATAAAAATTTGTCAAATGCTTGAACAGGCTGGGATGGTGATGGCTTGACTGAAGATTAACGGTTTGCTTTTGAAATAGACCATATTAGTCTGTCAAAAGTAGTAAACAGCTGGTCTGTAATTTATCTCACATTAATTTGATTTTAAAGAAAGACTTCTCACTAAAAAACAGGCTCCTGATTGACACCCATCATTAATCTCGGAAGAAGGCAAAACCAGAGACCAAATTCTCCTCTGCTTTGCTACGCATGACTCTCTACCTTCTGCAAGGGTGCAGTGAGCTCTGCACCCTACGGTTACTGTGGTCAAACCATGGCAACAGAAACAGAGAAGTGAAAGAAACAGCATAGGGGAAAGTTTATTTTCTCATTACTCTCATCTTTCTTCATTAAACTGCAACACATGCAAGTACTCACCAAAAGACTTTTAAAGGATGACCAAAGGTCTGTGATGAAACCTTTAATACAAAATGGTTGTTAGAAATAAGTAAGAAAGAGAAGTGAAACCACACACATACACACATAAAATCCATTTCCAGAGTGAGTCAAGAAATTCGGGAGGCCAAGGTTTTTATCTTGACATAGTTGTTTTTCCTCTGGTTCACTTCCTTGTATGAGGGATATACTCTAAAAAAATGAAGGTCTTTACAAAGTCCAAGATGGATGGTGGGGAAATGCTGGGATTCTGCATTGCATGAGTGTTATCATGTACAATAAGTTCATTAAAATTGCTTGCAACCAGGTTCCCCCCTGACCTGCCATCTTGAGTGCAAAATTGCAGTCATTCAGAGGCAGAAAACAAACCCACAAAGGGACCAGCCATTCTGAAAACAACTTTCTGTAGTTCTACTCAGCTCAGTGTCCTCCTCAGCCCATCTTCTATCTTCCTTTGCATCTTTTTTTTCACCCCTAAATAGTCTGCTAACAGCTTATCTTCAATAGCCTTCTAAAAACAGACCAAAGGGGATGTCGCAAACTTGAGGCAGCAGTCATCACTTCATCTTTGACTGCCTGTTCAACCTAGGCCATCTCAAGGGAAATACTCACGGTGGCCAGCAGCTTGGGTGTGTTCTAGGAAGCGTATCAGGTGGCACAGGAAAATGAAAAGAGATTTTTGAAGAATAGGAAGGTGTCTGCAAAATGAGAAGTGGTCACTACTCAGAGGCTACAAAGCTACTCCACAGCACCTACTTGGAGCTGTGGGCAGCAGGTGAATGTCAAACATCAATAGCTATGAGGTGATTTTTTTTCCTTCCTAAATCTATATTGGAGAAGACTGCTAGGAAGGAGTGACTATAATCAGGAAGAATATAATGTGGCTGGTGAAAGCAGCTTTCATTATGTCTGGTTCAGTCAGTGCGTCAAATCTGAACTGTAAAGTTATTTCACTTCTAATTTCAACAGGTAGTATTTTCTGATGCACCGCAATCCTTCTACACAGCCCCTTTGAAGTGCTAGCTGCGTGCTCACACACAGTTGTACCTGCTCAGGGGTCTGCTCATCTTCCCACCCCGTCCTGTTGCCCATGGGAAGGCCAGGACTAGGGATCACAGCTTGTGTCAAATTCAGCAGAACCATCTAGATCCTGTAAGAACAAACAAGATTTAAAAAAGAAAGTAAAAAAAATAAAATAAAATAAAAAAAAGGAACAACAAGAAATTCAAGTACGTATGCGATGTAAGCTCCAAGAGATCACAGTTTTCCTGCTCTTGGGATATTTGTGTGCTCATAAAACTCCAGCTTCTAGAGTCCTGTGATTAGTTGAGAACTACAGCTAGCATTAAACAACAAGAAGAAAAAAACAACACAAAACAAAGGGATTTGAAGAAGAGCTGTAATTCCTGAATGACAAATACTCAGAATTCAGACAGCAAGCGAAAAGAATCCATGCTAAGAATTTCAGAACTCCTGTGATTTTGACTTTTGGGATTTGTGCCATATTTTTTTGTTTTGTCACTTGGGATTCGTGTCTCATGATTATTTAATTGGTGCTTGCATAAATCCCTTTCTCCTACCTAAGTTCTCATGCAAAGCGATTATTCCTGACACAGAAAAGGCATGTAGGTGATTGAGATGTATGATTCCTAACTTGTTTCTAAAAAGGGGGCAAGGCATGATATTGTACCTTTTAGAAGTACAGCCTGCACTTATTTATAAATTAGAACTAATTACAGGTAACCTGTCTTTGGCGTAAGTAAAAAGAAAAATCCAATTTTCAAATCTTGGCAGTTGTTTCAGTGTCTTCCCATTATGATCTCAGTTGGCTTTATCAAGTGATACCACATTATAATTAGCTGAGGTATATGCTACAATTCAAAGGAGGATGCCCAAGAGCAGGAGCTGAATCTGAAGAAGCCTAAAGCAAAGAAGCTAATAAATGATATTATTTCAATTAGGCAATTACTTGTGAAAGAGCTGAGAGCTGTACTGAAGACAGCATTTCTTAATGGATTATTCAACACCCAAGGCTCTTGAGCAAGATGTATGGCACCTTAGGAATAATGAAAGCATTTTGCTCTTCTGGACAAAGAATTTTTATGGTATTTCAAATGTGTCTTAAGAGTCCCCCTTCTCATCAACAACAATAAGTGTATCTGGATCAGCCACGAGAAAAGCTTGCTTAATTTATTCTCCCCTTCTTACAAAAAAAGGGCTTTCTTCAACTTCCTTTTTTGGAGACAGACAAAGTCTACATATAAGAATAAATATCCATATTACATACTTTAATTGCTTCCTGGCTCAAGAAGAGTCAGTTTCTCTGACAAAACAGAGACATTTCTGAGGCTACTATAAAACTCCAGAATATTTAATCTTTATACATTCCACAGTGCACTTCTGGGCTTTATAGGAACAACTTCTAAGCTTCAGAATTTTGAATGTTTTACATCAGAGTAAAATTATCATAAAATGAAACCAAACAGGCAAACCATCTTGAATAACACTTAAGCAGTTAGAAAAAACTCGTTTCTCCCACAAAATATCTATTCAAGTCCCATGTCCACCTGAGCAATTTTTGGCACTTGAAACATGAAAACACTGTGGATGCTGGCATAGGCTGGGAAAGCAGCAATACCAAGAAAAGTGCCTACTCATTCCTTGCTTTTCACCAAATCTTGACTAATGTCTTGTAATGGTAATATAAAATATTGCTGAGCTGCTTCTGAAAAAATAAGAAATTGGGCATCCCATGCAGACTTCATGCTGTTCTGCTGACACCCATAAAAAGGGATCTCAGTTTCTGGCTGTGATTCCTTGGTACAATAGGTGGTGTCACCCTAATGGTTATGGGAATATTAATTATGATGGTTATATAATAATAATAAAAAGTAACAACATGTATAGGGTAAGGTCTTCATGGGAAAGATGATTTTAGTGGCTGCAGTCTTTTAAAGGAGACCTTAACATTCGTTATATGTGTGTTGCTATTCTCACTTAGAACAAAGTTATTAATGCTAAAGAATATATTTGCTTCTTTTTATCCAAATAGATACTAAATAGGGACTACTGAGCGCCCTCATCAAGCTCCACTGTGGCTATTTGGCATACATGGCATAGTCACTGGTGTTCTTGTGTCTGGTGAAAGATCTTCAAGAAAAGCAGGAGGGTTGGTGACACTGGATGATGCTTGTCCCATTTGACATTATTTTTTTGCTCAAGACATGCATTTGGCTGCAGAAGTGCAGCACTGCCCCATGCCCAGAGCTCTGCCTCTCTGCCACAGCTGGACACCCCTTCTTGTACCATGGTTCTGCTGTGACTCCAGCATATGCATGCCAGCTGAGCAGAATAAATGCTGTGGGGATTTTACAAGGGTCAATTAACAGCTTAGCTCTGAACACCTTAAAGAAAATACAGAGAAAGTGCAAAGCAATGTTTCTGCATGGCTCAACTTTGGACTTTGCAAACTCTGCGGAAAGAGGGGAGACACTCAGGTATCAGTTCAGGGACTATTTCTGGTGCTCTGAACTGCCTTCTTGAAACCCCTTCTTTGCTCTCCAACAGTATAGGGAGCCAGAGTACCTAAAGATAGATGGCATAAATACTTCCCCTGCATCTTCTTAGAAGGAACCTTTGAATGCCCCTAAGCCATAATGTTCCCTGAGATTTAACCTAAACTGAAATAAAGTCTTAATTTTTATGCTATAAAACAAACATCACAGCTCTTTGACAAGACTAGCAATAGGTCAGGCTTATGTGCAGAGAGGGAATGCTAACATTAGCTTGTCTCTGTAATACACTTCTTTATAAACAGCTACTTTTCCAAACTGATTGCATTTGAAATGCTGCAAGTTCACTTGACCTCGGTTCTCTTCAGGGTTAAGTACATCCTTGGGCTAGAGTTAACACAGCACTTTGGGAATGTAAAGACTTAGGGTGCCTTTGGCCTTTCTACCAGCTCCATAATCTGCTTACAAGCTCATTCTGAACTCTGACCCTTTGGAAAAACGTTTGCTCCACTTAAACAGGGACATTCTGGCTCTGTCCTGTGAAAGCCAAAGCAATGAGGAAATGTGATGACTTTTAAAAGCTAAGGAGACAGAAAAGGGGAGCAAGATTTTGCCTCACTGCAGAAGCTGATTCCTCCAGCTACGCGCAATTAATAGCTGTGACCCACAAACCCATGAATCATCAGAGTAGGTCAGTGTTTATAGTCCAGCAGGGCACAGAGGGCCAAGCTCTGTTCACTCCTCTGATGGGAACCAAAGGCTTGTCTCTAGACATTGTGCGCTTACAATGCAGCTCAAGATAAGCCTCTATTTCCTAACAGACATTACAGTACATATGCCTCAACCCTTGCCTTTCATACTGGCATTATCTTGCTACTCTACCTGTCTTTATCTGTGCCTTTCCTGTGCTTTTCTGCACAGGAAAAGTATCCCAGGTTTCCTAGCACTGCAGAGAGAGGCTTTTATGTGGAAAATGGAAAACTTACCTTTCTTTGTGCCTGAACACAGAAGTGGTGTTGGTCATCTATCCTCTGTCACACATCTGCCCATCTGCACCACTAGCTTACGCTGTGGGCTGGGATTGTGAGCAGCTCCATTTTGCAGAGCAATGGCTTGCACTGCTGGGCTGATGCTAGAAGGTCCTTCTGAATGCTCTCTTATGGCTTGGAGAATGATAAAGAAGCAGTGCTGAAAGTCATACTTTATCTTCATCTTTATCATCACATGCTTTTTGTTGCTAGGGATTCCCATCACATTTTCTCAAACAACTTATACAACTGTATTTCAACTTGTTACTAGTAATAGACATCCTGAGACTCTGAGGTTGCCCAGACTGTATTTCTAATTCATACACACTTTTGTATCTAAATACCACCAGAATGACAAAACCCAGAGAACATTCCTGAGACAGTTTTTGTATTATGGCTATAGACTCTGCTCAAGAACATATGTAATCTGCTTACTTATTTGTACAGTGGGAAAGCTGAGCATGCTGCCTGCTGCATTATCAGTCCGAATTGCCTCTTGTGTAGAGTGTGTCCTTTTTGCTGTTAGCGATGTGATAAAAGGCAGAAGAGCATAAAATGATTTTATAGTCAGTATTATGTATTTTTAGCCCTGTATGGCGTCGAAGCACATTTCATAGACACATATTCCAGAGATGCGTCCAGGTAAATATCAGGGGGCCTTTGCTCAGAAGACTTTACAATCTGAGTTGTCCCATTCCATTATTAAAATCCCATTTGATCTCTGGGCTGAAGAATTTGATACAGATTCTTTTGGGAGATTAAAATTTGGAAACCCACAACCCTGTTGTTACAGCTGGAGCAAGCTACAGCTGTACTTCAGACCACTTTTGTTTTCTGTAGCATTCAATTTCTTTCCCTCCTTTCTTTATGTCATAGTTAGGGCAGAGCTCAAAGAGAGTAAACACTGACTATATGGAGCATACTGGGTAAAGCAATGAATAAAACACCCAGAGGACCTCTCTGCTGAAAGTTCTAACAATATGTTAATCAGTAACAAGTGCAGTTATTATTGCAATTTTTCTCTGTATTGGGTTTTCATGGCAGGGTTTAGTAGTGGGGGCAAGAAAGTTGGCTTCTGTGAAAAGCTGCTAGAAGCTTCCCCTGTGTTTGATAGAGCAAATGCCAGCCAGCTCCAACATTGCCCCACCAGTGTCCAAGGCTGAGCACATCATCGACAGTGGGAGTGCCTCCAGGACAACATATTTAAGAAGGAAGAGGAATGGGAGGGGACAACCTGCACAACGGCAGCCAGAGGCAGGAGTGAAAATCTGTGAGAGAAACACAGAGCCTGTGGAAAACTGTCTCCCACAGGGGAGACCCCATGATGGAGCAGAGGAAGAGTTTGTGGAATCCTTCCCCTGAGGAGGAAGGAGCAGCAGAGGCAATGTGTGATGAATTGACCACAACCCCCATTCCCTGTGCCCTGTGCTGCTGGCAGGAAGGAGGTAGAGAAAATTTGTAGTAAAGTTAAGTCTGGGACGATTGGATGAGTGGGGGAATACATTTTAATATTTGGACATATTTCTCATTATCTTACTCTGATTTGATTACTAATAAATTAAATTTTCCCAAGTTGAGTCTATTTTGCGCATGACAGTAATTGGTGAATGATCTCTCCCTGTCCTATCTTGACACACAAGCCTTTCATTGTGTTTTCTCTCCTCTGTCCAGTTGAGGAGGGGAGCGAGGAAGAGCTTCTTTTGGGCAACTGGTGTCTAGCCAGGGTCAGCCCACCACATTCTCAATTATTCCTAAATTAACAAAGTTGATTTTTTACACATCCTTTAGGAACATTCCCGATCATAATTCCTTCCCATGCTGTGTGTTCTTTTGTGGATAGAAACATATAGGTGATGGTGGCCCTGGAAAATTCATAGCCTAAGCACTGTGACCTCTGAGAACAGCCCTGTGGCCTTACAGTTCTCTGTCACAACAGTCTTAGCAGGTGAACCCTTGGCACAGGCACTGCTGTGAAAGATAAAACTATTTGAGATGGTCTCTGTCAAAATTCATATCCTTCATCTATGCTTCTGTAAGGCTGTGGACACTCTTCTTGGATACCATGAACAGGGGCAATATTTATGGCAGCTTGTAGGCTGTTCCAAAGGCCTCGTTGATGCCTTAGAACCAGTTGTCATCGTCTTCCAGGGTTAAAAGGAAGTCTAAATTCTATGGCTTGAGTACAAACCTGTCCAGAAGACACAAAATTAGTATTTAAAAGCAGACAAAATCACTTCCAGGTGGTTAAAAATCAGTATTCCACCTATAAACTAGTTGCCAGTTTTATCAGATGCTTTGCATCCATCTCTGTTAAGTGTATTTGACAATAAAATGTATAAAATAAAATTAATGTATTCTGTAAGTTGCAGTACATCCCTCTTACAGAAGATAGCCTCCAGGGGTTTGGGTGGGTCCAGGAAAAAAAGAGAAGAATAATTTATTACTCCATATCAAAAAGGGGTAGGGCACCCTTTTTTCCCAGGTTGCAGACATATAAATACAATGTATAATAATTCCTGTCTATTCTTCTAATACGGCAGAATGCTATATCACTGGTATCACAAAAGACAGCATTAGTATCACAGCATTGAGACCACAACAAAAAAAAAAAAGATAGCATTGGTATCACAAAAGACATTGCAAGCCTCAGCTTCTCATTTATCTTCTTTGGTAGCCGGTGAAGACAATTTCTAGGCCAAGTCATAAAAGTTCTGACAAACTCAGCAGAGGCAACTTTCCACCAGGTTCCAAAGACTAAGTATTTCCATTGATTTCCACAAGAAACAGCTCTTTCTAAGGTCCAGACCATTCACTTTGCAAAGACAATGGTGAAAACATTTTTAGCTGCTAAGAATCTTTGCCAGAAGCCTGTGATGGACAGGTCCCAGTAGCGTCTATGATTTGACTTGGCTTCATTTGGCTAGCACCGTTCCATTTTCATTTGTCTTCATTTGATTTTGGCTAGAGTGCAAAATTCTAGATCTTTTCCAAAGCTCTTGCATCTTACAAAGTATCCAGATGTTTTCCTCAAATAGACTCTTGTACAAGTATAAATGTCAGTATGATTTAGAAAGTACCCATTAATGTCTTTTCAAGTAAAATCCTCACATTCTTTTCAATTACACTCATAATCCACCTTATTTGTTTCTTGCAAACATTTCCGTGAGTTGATCTTGAGTGAAACATACCTGGAAAATGGACCCTGAGAACCACCTTACAGGTACTTGAGTAGAGTTTATGCCCCCCTGAATTTTAATTTTGAGATTTGTTTTTACATTTTTGGTTTACCAATGTCCAACTGGAAATAACTTTACAAGTGACCATGAACAACTACGTATCAAATAGTTTCAAAGCCTATTAGAAGCAAACCAATGAAGAACTATTCCTGCCTCCAAGATTAAAGCAATTTTGGAAACTGACACAGTTGTAGAAAATGCCAGTTCATGAGCAGCCTAATCTAGTGGAAGATGTCCCTTCCCATGGCAGGGGGTTGGAATTGTATGATCTTTAAGGTCCCTTCCAGTCTAAACCAGTCTGTGATTCTATAATTCTATGATCACTGTGAAAGAGGACTAGCAAGAAAATGATGTGATATGAACTCTTAAGTAAGGAATGGTTGCCATGCTTTCCTGGTTCTCTAAAAACAGTGAAGAAGACTTACATATAGTCATAGCTGTAGAAATCTCCATTCCTAGTTCTGAGTGACTACTTCATATTTTAAAGAGTGGGAAAATACTTCTGTCTAATCAGGTATACTTTAATGTTGCCATAAGTACTTTGCAGTACATCAGTTAGTTTTTCCTTTTAGTTTCTAGCTGTTTTGATGAAACACAAGCCACCATTACCATTATCTTTTTTTGTCAAAACCCAGATCACCGCACAGGAAACACACCACATCTAGCTGAAATATATAAGATCAAGCATTGCGTTCCCAAAGCTGATTAAGGGGCCATGATGTCTACTTCATGTTAAGTACCTAAATTACTTAAAAGGCTTGGAAGATCTCAAATGTATATACTCAATTAATCTTCTCAGATTGTCAAACTGCCCCATGGCATAATATGTTTGGCACCAAATTTGTTGAAGTGACAGGGCCCTCGAAACGAGCTTTGTTTCCAGGAGTCAGGAAGCAGAATATGTTAGCAACAACAAAAGGTGGAATATCAAAGGTTCTTTACAGTTAGCAGCTTTAAAGCTTTCTCATAAAGCCGTCCTGTGACCCTCCAGACAAAATGGTGATGTTTCAATCATGTCATTACCTGAGGCACATTATAATTTTTTTTAATTATTCTTCCCTTCTGCTTTCAAAAGGTTTGTTTTTAAGTGGGAGGAGAGGAGGCTGAATAGTGGAAAGGGTGTGTGCAGCTGTACCATGAAAAGTACATTTCAATACACATAAATACACCCAAAAGCTTTATATATGTTGCAACATCCCAGACACTGGTGCTCCTGAGGAGAGCATGAAAGAAAAGCAGCCCTAAATCAGATAAATACTGCAGTAAATCAGGCTCAGAAGAGAGAAGAGGGGAACACAGACTATGGTTCAGTCAAGTGCTGTGAGTCAAAAACCAGTGAGTGGGGTGGGAACTTGTTTTCCTGTTCCATGCTGGCATGAAGCTATGTTAAGTCCTGCTCCCTCAAGGAGCCTGGGGCCTGGTCGTATTTACTTGAGGTGGGACGAGGAGACAAATCCAAATCCTTCTGTCTGTACCTCTGTAACTCCCATTCATGATAAACCTTCCAACTAATAGGAAGAATTATTCCTGGTCAGACAGGTTATTCCTTTCCGCAGGAATTTTAGTTTCAGGAAGCTGGCATTTTCTCATGAAAAGCATCCCCTAAAATTCCCAAGTCAATACATCTCCAGCAACAGTCAGGAAACATGTCTTTTTCTTGTACCTCTGGCATTGTGGTCTCCAGCAAGCTAATTTAATTGTCCTTGGGCTTCCCCAGTGATAAAATCCAAGCAATAACAACAATAACATTCACTTAATTCTTTGAGGTCCTGAAAAAAATTTACTCTGCAAATTAACATAATTTTCCTGACATTTCATGTTATTAAGGTTGTTTTTTCCTCAGAGAAAGGTTAACTGAGGCTGAAAACTTAAGCTTTGACCCAAAATTTTGGCCCAAACTCAGCAGAACGTTGTCCAGCCCTCATCGTTATTTACTGCTTAATGGAACCTTGTGCAACCTAGTGCACCACTGGTGTATGACAGGTGTCCAGCACAGAGCTGTCTGCAGAGCAACGAGCACATGGATCTCTTCAGAGTTTCTTTCAGTTCTTATTGTCTCCAAACTGATGTGTTTATAATGCCTTTCCGTGGGAGGACACTGGAGGCTTTGTTATATTAGGTACTTATTTCTTAAAAAAAGCAGGGTGCCCTTTTTGTTGAGATGGTTAATACTGTATCTAAATTATCATCAACGTGAATGATGCTGCTGTTATGCATCACTCCACAGCTGAAAATGCCATCTGTGGCTAGGCTATACTCACTACAATGACAGGAGGAGGTATTATCTACCTAAAGTTCACAGCTACAACCTTTAATAGCTCACAGCTGTTCTTTAAGGTGCAGAAATTACTTTATTCCCAGTTTATTGAAATATAACAGAGGCCTAAATCCTCAAAGGTATTAGCAGTTAAATCACATTGAACTCAGCTACAGTCAAGCACTTACATACTGGGTGAGCTAAACATCACATAAGCAGTCAGAGAAGAAGCAGAAAACCAACTTTTGGCTAGTACTTCAAAAACTACTGCACTGGTTTTGCCTTTCTTGAGCATGTCTTCTGCTTAGCTAGTATTTGGCCATGGATTTAAGACTAGCTAACTCCTGAGCCAGCATTCAAGCAGAAAATGCATTTATATTTCTGCACAGAATGTGGAGGAGCTAGAAGGAAATTCCACAATTCAACATTTCAAGTTACCTCTTGAAACTGCTCTTGGTTTGGGTTATCACAGCACTGAGGAGCCGTAGAAGAACTGGAAGAACAGCATGAAAAAGCAAATACAGCAAAGAGTGAAAGTGTCTGATTCATGAGCAATGTGAACAGTAAGTTTAGTTCAGGAGAGCAAGGAGTGAAGGTGAAGGTTTGTTGAAGCTGTCAAGTAGGTGCAATCCTGTAGCCACAGCCTTGTCCTGTGCCCAGAGATGGACCTGCATCAGACTGATAATCAGGGCCTTGTTTGCCCATCCTCTCCAAAGTATAGGCAGTGGGTTGATGGAAAGAAAGGAAACTATCTGGGGGAATAGAAGAAAATTGGCTGCTGGCCCATGAAACTACTCTGTGATCCCCCAGAGGAGCATTGCATGTTTGCAACTCTGAAAATGTCCTTAGCATTGAGAGGACCTTATGTGCTGGATGGGAGAAACTAGTTTGATGTAAAGTGGCTTGTCCATCTTTATCTCCTGACAGTCTGCTTTGTGCCCTTCTCAGTCCAGAAAGGAGAGGAAAGAGACAGGATCACAGGAATCCTCTTCTCAGGATTGTTGTGTTTGAAGTTGAATGGGATATTTTGTCTTTTTTTCTTTTCCCTCTTGGCATGTGACTTTTTCATGTTGAACTAAGGGGGTCTAATGAATGGAAAACTAAAATTGGAGGATTTTCATTATTTAAGGAAATTAACCTCATTTAAAGGAAATGAGTGTTCAGAGGCAGAAAGGAAAGTCATAATTTAAATTATATCAGAAGCTGGTTTTCCTTATGTAACATATTATTAAACAGTGGGGAAAAGCTTTCACTAGGCACCCTCAGGGAGCACTCAGCAACTATAAAGAGGGTTCACATGCATGGCTCTAATATGTTAATAAATTATGCTAATTACAAGCAAGGGATTAGAGAAGGGGAAATCAAATAATGGTGCAGTAACTGGGCCTCTTTCAACTTAATTTGCAACATTGCCTGTCTAGGCTCCTTGTTGAGTTACTGAGTTTGTTTTCTTCTTTCAAAGACTCTGAACTTCTCTTTTGTCCGTGGGAAGTCGATGGTGTCCCCATCAAGAGACAGTGAATGAGAAAAATGAAGTGCAAGGGCAGCAAAAGCGAGAATGAACCCTCTCCCTGATGAGTTTCCAATGACTGAAGTCTCAGAAGAGACAGCACAAATCCCGCTGCTTTTGCACTGTGCCAACCTGGAAACCTGGTTAAAAAAAGCATGCAAGGGATCATGTTCCGTTTCTTTTCCTTTCAGAGTCCCTGTAAGGCAGGGACTTCACAGAGCTGCTGGAGGAGAGCATGTGCCCTCAGCTGCTAGCTCTTTCTGTCCTGATCACCTTTTATCCCTTTGGTTCATAGAAGGCGATTCCCACATTTCAGTAATTTCACCTAAATGGTGCTTTTCTCCAAGATGTAACCTCTCTTTTTATTTGTCAATGGAAGCCATTCCTTGCCTGGGGGCTTCTTTATCTCATTGGAAGAACGATTTTGATTGACTTCTCAGTGGCTTTTGGCTCATTGATCTCAATTTGTTTGATAGATGTCTTCCTCTGCTATTGGAGATTTTTCCCTTCTTTTATACTTCATAAGAACATCTCAAGTGGTTTATGAACTCTATTTACCTTTTCCTTTGTGATTTGCTGGAATTTATGACAGGAAGAATTGGAGCGAATTAGAACAAATAAAAGTAAAGCAAAAATGCGTTTCATTTGTACTTTTGCAGTTAATCCAGGGTACAGAATCCCATTGTCCATTGCATTGTGGCTAAAGCCATATGTCCTTCATGGAAGGGTATAGACCAGAAGGAGAAAATGCTGAGTTTGATAAGGAAGGATGACACTGATACAAAGATGGGGAAAGTTCGCTCTCTGAGGTGTGAAAAGTGCTAGCCAGCAGCTTAGCTACCTTACTGGGAAGAATTAATGGAAACAGACACACATGAACATTCACAAGCCCCAGTTTTCCCATTAAAAATACAGAGTTGAAAAAAAGCAGACCTAACCCAAGTGTGTTTAGTGTCTTTAATAAGACACTGCCTTTTCCCCTTAGGAAAGGCACAAGTATTAATTTTCATAAATTCATTTCTAATAGTTTTTTCCTCCTATATTTTCCTCTCTTTTTTTTCATTCTTTTTTTCTCTCCTCTCTTTTTTTCCCCTCCATCAGCAAGGGGGGTGGTGAAAGAAAACAGAGACAAGCCAGATGCCTTTCAGTGCTTTGATCAGTTCCTCTGCAGACAGCCAGGCTGCCTCCTAGCACCTCTTTAACTACAGCTTGCCAGTAAGAAAATGAGCTGTTTTAACTCTGCAATTACAGTGCCTGCTGAATGCCTGTCATCACAGCAATAGGAACCTGATCTGAACTGTATATCCACTGGAGAGAGAATTACAGCAACCAGGGCAGAAAGTTAAATACCCCCTGTGGCGGTGAGACTCATATAAACGAAAAAGCCCACATCCCAGGCCTCCTCTGTTGGTGTAAATATATAAAACACTGACAATACGACACAGAGCTTCTCAAGAGAGTCAGAGAAGGGCGAGCTGCAGGGTGATGCCATCCCTTTTTTTTTAGATGTTTTTTGCGAATGATAACTCCGAATGCTCATGAAAAGAGAGAGTGGTGGGGGAAGGGAAGGCAAGGCATAGATGGGCTAAAAAATATATATTACAAGCAAAGACACATGTGCACTGGGTGCTGCCCTTTTCATGGCACAAATATAAATGCATATCTAGAACCAAGTCAGAAGGTAATTTGCCTTTCAACACCATCTCTTGCTGCTCTGCTAGCAACATACAAATGTGGATGGGCTGGTGAAGCTGCTTAAATAGGCTCTGTCCCTGTTTGGAGAACAGAGGCGTAAAAAGTTTGGTGACTTCACAAATATGCTGCCATTCGGGGAATACAACTGTGATTTCCTCCTCCCTGGATGTTAAGCTTTAATCACTAGTTTGGCCTTCCCTTGGGTGGACAGCAACTTGTTTGAACCCCTGAGAATACTGTATAATCCTATTGTGTGCATTAATTTTTAAGCCACCCTCTGTTAAATTATACAAATAAAAAAACACAACTTATTTGCATTCGTGGGCATTTTATGTACTGTCATTTCTTTGGGAAATATGCAAACCAATTGCAATTTGGGCCTGATCCAACGCATACTCAATCAGACAGCCCTGAACTAGACCCTTGCTTTATATGGGCAAGCTTTAATGGTGTCCTTGATTTGCAGTTTGTTTCATTTACCTTGAAAATAAGTGGGTAGCAGGCACTTCTTCAGGCCTCTTCCATCACAACAGATCATCTGCCCATCAAGTGGTTATGAGGTTACAATTATACAGCTTTAACTTACTTGAATATGTGGGAAAAGATGGATTATAAGCAGGCAACTCAAACCAGAAAGTTATTAATTAGTTAATGGCTGTTTTATAGAAGTATTTTCCCATGGATCATGGCCTGTTAGAGGAATAAAATCAGATAACTACTCTAGTGCATAGGAAAAAGTCTAAGAATTCAGTCTTATGGGGTTTGTTTCTAATTCTTTCAACATACATTTTTATTGCAGTAATTTTAATACCTGCATGCTTAACTTTCTATTCTGAAATGTGTTCCCATCCTCAGCTATCTCAGAATGAGTTACAAGTACTAATTGCATCCTGTTACACTTCCAAATATTAAAATGTTCAGGCCAGTGTTTACACACTGAAATGGCAACATGCAAGTGCCTTGCTCAGCTACTGATCACTGCAAGGGATGACTTTGAACCATTCTCCCCGGGACCCTGAGATCCAATGAACAACATGACTTTGATCAGAACTCCTTGGGGAACTCAGTGTTTTATTTGCTTTGGTTGAAGCAAAAATCTTTTTGTTAAAGATTACAAGCCAGGGTAGCTGGAGCTGTGATTAGTGCCGGCCAGTGGGCTCATAGCAGGGTGAATATTCCTATGGCACTTGCAGTGCCAGCCTGTCTCCCTGCTTCCCCAGGACAATGCAAACAGTTTTCAGATGCCTGATACAACAACCCTCTGCTGTGCCAACCTGTAGTGAGAAAAGGTTTCTAAGAAACCTGGTTTCAAATTGATTCCCTGCGCCACTTTTCTCAACATGGCTAGTGACCCTCCTGCTGCTCCATGCATGATTTAGATTTTCGGCCCAGTCCTCAAGAGATGGCACTGAGTGGCATCAAGGATATCTAATCCCACCCCTGGTAAAATCTGGACTAATCCTCCAGCTACTTAAACTCACTCTGGTTTCACCCTGTGCTGCTTTGACCAAGCCTAAGATCAGTTTTCACATGGTTTCACCCCCACCTCAGACTAGTCTTTGACTTGAACCCAATGTGAAGTCCTTCTGGAAAAGGGCTCTGGGTTGGGTGCATCGAGCACATGTCAAATTGCCCAGTGCTCTTCTGATCCAGAAGGCAGGGAAGCTTTTCAGAGCTGTTCTCAAGCTCCACGATTCCTCTCCTCATTTACCCGCAAATATCCGCGACACTGGGGAGTGCTAATGATGACAGGCTGGAGAATACATGTTAAAGAAGGCAGAGGTTCTTTGCTGTAGACTCAAGCTCCCTCTGCTGAAGAAAGTAAGTAAACCAGAAGTTAATCATCGCAGTTGAGCTACTGGGTTTGACTTACTTCGGTGTCAGATTAAGTGACAATATAAAGCCTTTAATGATCTGCATGGCACATGAGGAAAAAGAGATATCCTCTCCTACAAATATAGTTGATTTAAATATATTCACACCCTTGCTGTGGGATATGGGGTTTGTGGTTATTAGTGTAGAATACCACAGGTCCTTTTCTTTGTAACTCTGATGACAAGGGACTGCTTTCATCATCTGCAAAATCACCTACTCAGAAGGACAACTGGCG
This sequence comes from Psittacus erithacus, assembly GCA_009867235.2. Classification (NCBI taxonomy): domain Eukaryota; kingdom Metazoa; phylum Chordata; class Aves; order Psittaciformes; family Psittacidae; genus Psittacus; species Psittacus erithacus. The sequence continues at coordinate 129,282 of WYDI02026282.1, forward strand.
AGTCACACATGAATTGCTGTCATATGGTATAACATACACTCTAAATATTTACAAGACAAGGCTGCCCTCTGCTCTATCTCAAGAAACCACATATATTTACAGATGTAAGTGAAGGCAAAACTTAGGCAATAACATCTCATCCTTATATTAGACCATTAAAATACTGTGGCTGAAGCTGTTTCCTTGCTGAGTTAATGCATCCTGATGCACTTATCCTCAATGTTCCAGCAGCTGAGTGGTGTAGAAATATGATGCCGATCGCAGAGATTACTATTCTTATGATAGCTGCAGATTACTGCTGACATCTCAGGCAGAATTAATTTGTTCTAGCATAAATGTCTGATAGAGAGTCACTAAAAGCTGAGCTAGTTGTCCTATTCTGATTTTGTAGAGGGATACGTCCACAGGAGAAACTACATTTAATATCACAGCCCTCTTTCTCTTCGAAACTGCCTTTTATTTGTCATTAGAAGAGACACAATTGACTGGGCAGTTTAAATATTCCCTGCTTGAGAATTATAAATGGTTCAGAGCAGCTGCTTATGTTATATGATGGTCTTGCCTGAAAGCATTTTCCCATGAAAGAAAAATCAAAGATGTATACAAACGCACTGTAGATATTCCTAACTCTGCTGTAATTTTCAGCATCCTTTGTCTAATTATTTATGATGTTTGACTTTTGGGTTGAAGTTCTTCAGAGAAGTTAGATCTCCAGAAAGATCTAACCTGAAAACAGACTTTTGTAATCCTGGTTTAATACATGCTGGCCTTTGATGGATAATGGATTATAGAATAGGTAATGTGATTTCTTTTATCACACTTCAAGCATAGCCAGGATGGTTTGGATGGTGGAAGCAAGTCTTTAAAATCTGGCAGTGCTTTCCATGGTTGTAACCAAGTTATAGTAATTCTATTTTATTATTTTTTTTTTTTTATTGTTGGTTGCTTTTGCAATATAATTTGCACTATATTCTTTGGAGTGTTTAATGCAGACATGTACAGGATCAAGGCAGGATTTCCCCTGCCTGCATCCTATATGAAAATAAAAGAGTGTATATGCTGTCAGGGGAATGTGGCTGCACTGCATTGTGAGTGTGAATGGGGAGAGGAATATCACTTAGAAATAGCTCAGCAGAGAAGAAAGTACTCTGTGCACTGACTTCAAATCCACTATACTTGTACTTTTCTTGCTTTTAGCATTCAGATTTTTTTACACTACAGATTTGGTTCTAGAAAATAAGTAAATATTCCAAATTAATTTTGAGAGTAAGAGGCAGTGAGATATTTCCACTGATTTGGAAAGGGCTGGCATTTTGTTTCATTTAATTTACCCCAAACTCAATTGCTGCTGTTTCATAGCAGATAACTTGCTCTGAATTTAGTTCCTGTGCATGATAGATTAATATTTTTTCTAGCCAGGATGCCTATGGGGAAACCTAATTCATCTATTCCAGAAAGAGAAGCCTTAATAGCAACTATCATTTCCCCATGCTGTTGGCCTAGTTCTTAACTCCACAAGCCTTTCTCACTCCTTTCTTAAGAGCATCAAAAGCCTGTGGATGTAATTAAACAGTGTGTTTCAGTTATGTTCCTCCAGTACCAGATCGCAAACCACGAAGGGATTAAGCAATCATATAGCAACAATAAATACACCCTTGCTCAGCAAAGAGTTTACCAGATGGGGTAATTTTGCCTGCAGTGTTGTACAAATTATTCTGATTGGCAAAAAAGCCCACCGGTGTCTTTGCATGGAGGCCACAGAAAAGTGAATTAGATTCACTGGATTAGGTGGACATTTCTTTTCTTTTTTCCTTTGGAACTAACAGGTCCAAGTCATTTTTTAATGGGATAATCATAGATAGTTCAGTGGCAAGAACAATCAGGAATGATCAAAACATTAGACAGTTGCTCAAAGCTGAAGCCCAACAAATTCAACTGAGAAGCACAGTACATCTTCAGTGATACCCTTATCTAGAAATGTAAAGACCTAAAGCCAGGAAAAGGTGTATTTCTGAAAAGCATGCTCTTTCTAGTCCAAGTAGATACTCTGGGCCAGATAGAGGTTCCTCGGGGCACAATTTTCCAGCTTATATTCTGCCAGACCAAGAAATTAGACGAGATAATCAAGAAGGTCTCTTCTGGCCTTAAAAATCAATGAATTTATGATTCATATCATTTTACTGCTTTAATTGTGGGTGCAAGATTGTACAAATATCTCATAAAGTCAGTGATAACTCTGTTTCAATGCAGCACTGTTTGGTAGTCTCCCATGCTGGGCTGTACCACTGAAACAGATGACATGCAGCGCTCACTTCAGCTGGAAAGCCAAACACACTTAGAAATGTGGTTTAGATTTCTAGTTTCTAACTGGAAAATCGAAGATGATCTGAGCCTGGTATGTATAGATGGGCCTGTCAATACTGAATTCTTTTTGCACTAGTCAGAGTTGGATGTGAATGCCCAGTCTGGTGTACGTATCCTGGTGGGTACCTATTCTGTGCTGCATCATTCTTCAGCCAGCAGTGAGCTGCAAGGGAGGGGGTCCAGTGTCCTGGGTAGTATAACTTCTTAGAGGCTTTGACACAAACCTGACGAGATAGCAATAATGGGCTGTGATTGACACTTGCAAAGTGAGCTTTAATAAAAAAAAAAAGAAAATAAGCCAGAGAACCTTGCCCTCCATGGCAGCATGGTTTGAAATCAGATACCTTTCTGGGCACCAAAGTCTTGCGGCATTTAATATACTAATATTTCATCTTGTTCAATGACTAGCTTTCATCTTAAACAACTCCCCCCCGCCCCAGAAGAGCTCATATAGAATAAATTAAAGATGGTGTTTGGTGTGAGGATACTTTCTTGGTTCTCATTTAGAAAATGTGATCTTGCTCTTGAAGGTGCCATCTATAATTCTTTAAATGGTTCTCAAATCTCACATGCCATTATTCCCCTAATGTGCTCCAATGATCCTCTCTCCTTCTGCTTCACTCTGGTCATACCACCTCCTACATCTGCTTGTGCACACAGTTTCCCTTTGCTGTGGCCTTCTAAGCCACTCTTTTTGTACTGCATCTCAAGCTGCTGATACACCTTCCTGCTGTCTTGCAAACTACACTGCTCTTTCGGCTGTCAGAAGGCTGATTTCATCAGCTGGCAGAATGCAAGGACCTGGCAAAATTGTGAGATCTCTTCGTCAAACTGCTGCCACATATTTGTCAAAGAGTTAGAGTCAGGGGCATCATTCTTAAAGGATAGGTAAGCATGATTTTTACTGCAAGTGGTACTTGCCACAGCATATAATATCAAATCCTAGCTCGTTACACAGCATCAAGGTCCCTACCATTCTAGAAGCAAAGGGCAAGCATAAATGTGTGCCTGGATATGCAAAAATATCTCTCTAGATAAGGATAGGTGTGAATTTATAGGAAGAAGGTCTAAGAGGTGGTGCCTTCCATGAGCCCCACCATCCCTCTGCAGCTACACTCAGGCTGGGATATGAACACAGCCTTCTCCAAACTGGCTGCCATTTCATTGATATTTCATTACAGTATTTAATTTGGCCCATTTTGCTTGTCCCTGCTGAGCAGAGATTTCTCTACCAGCCCCACGCCATTTCCTCATGACCCAATAAAAGCATTACTGCTGACGGCTTGCTGCAGTCACTGTGGTGCTAATTACCCCCTCTCCTCCCAGTGTTTGATGTCATGAAACTCAAAGGACGCATCATTACTTTGGGGATTAGTACATTCAGACAAGCTCCCCTCCTTCTGGGAATGTATCTGGCGAGGGTGGGCCCAGGGCTAGAAGCCTCTGCCTGAGAAGGAAAAGCAGTAACATCCCGCAGCCAGCCTGCACCCCTTGTTTGAGGCAGAAAGGGTTGGGAACAGCTGAAGTTGTATTTAGGAGCAAGTTTGGCCTGAGCTGAAATGCTTTGATTATAAATTCAATATTTTCACAGCTGAAACTTTGTGTCCTTTCACTCTCTTTTTGGATTAATTTTCCCTACCATGTTTTTCTCACTGTTACATTCCTATGGGCCATGCCATCATATACAATGTCCTCCTTGCTCTTCTAGCCTGGTCCGCACCAGCAGTGTTTCATTTCAATTAGCCACAGCAGAGAAGGAGCCATTTTGCAATAGACAATTAGGCAAAGGAAGATACCTCCACTTCAAATCTATATGGAGCATTTCCCCATCCAGAAAATCAAAGAGACTGTGCAGATGGAAAACTGGGGAGAAAAATCAAAGTATAAGCTTAAATTCACTTTCCAGGCTGATTACATCAGAGGAAAATCAGGCAGCGCAGGTGGCTGGGAAAGAAAACAACCCCCAAAAATAAATAGCAAGCTTGATTCTCATTGGACTGAGATGCAGTGGCACTGGCGGATAGTGTACAACAGGCGCAGGCAGGGAAAGTGTGACCCATTAAAGAGCATGGCTGTCACACAGAGGCAGAACTCTGGCACTGGAAAGAAGACCCATGGGCACGGAGCCAGGAAGGTTTAAGGGAGGGGAGGAAGGAGGAATCTATTTTTCTCTTTACACTCCTAGAAAAAGTCACTTATCATGGCAGCCCACCTTTGCTTTGAAGGCTTGCAGACACTTCATGATAAGTGACTCAGAGCAATAAACGCAGTAAGTTTTGTGGACTCACTGAGCCCACGGCTCATCCGCTGGCATACCAATGTTATCCATGAGGGTGGTATGTGGGCCTCACCATGGCTTCCTGCTGCCTTTCTTTCTCCTCCAGGTCATCCCCTTTTCTAACCAGAGGTCAGTGCTTTTTCCAAAAGCCATTCTGCCTGTGTGGCATCTGTGGGAGTATGAATTCCAAAAGACCTCTCTTGGCCTCACCTTCAGCCATGCTTCATAGTTAATATGCAGTCCTGGCACTTACAAGAATGGAACATAGCAAAGAACAAGGAATTCTCTGGGGAAAAATATAGCTTTAGCCTGGCCTGATAATACATGGGCGAGTACAGCAGTTGTGACTCCACAGGTGTTCTCTTAGATTTAGTCTCTGAACTACTCCGAGTTCCTGCTGGAGGTCATCATTGGGTGAGATGGGCTACATGATCTTACTGGACTCCACAGGTTTTCTTTCCTGACTATTAGGCCCATGCTGGAAAAAGAAAGCTAATTTAAGGTTGTTGAAAGTCTGAAGGTGTTGTGGCCAGTCATGCGGACATGATCTATGTGAACCCTGTATTGACCCTTGCCTTACAGATCCATATCTCATCTGCAGATGATTCCCATATTTCTGTTACTCTGGGACAATGACCAGAAAAGAGATTTGAGTACATAATGGCAGCATAATGATAAAACACAATTTGCTTTCTTTCCATCTGCCTTGCAGACTACAGGGAATAATCAGAAGATAATCTCTCTTAATTCCACGACACATAAAGCAATAAAACAGATGCCAGGACTGAATGATCACTGGAGCCAAATCACGCCATCTAATCTCTTTCAAAAGCTGTGATTTTGCTAGAATGTTGCAAAACCAGAGAGATTACTCTCAGTGCGCAATGCGGTAGTTTGGGACAAAGGAATCGTATCAGCTTGCATTTTATACATTTGTAAGGAACTGGAAGCCTGGCTTTCAAATGGCAACTTGGGTACAGATCAACTGTGGACATGGTAATCTTCAACATAATTAGCACACTTATGACTAATAAATACATTTATATTTAGCATATTTCTGTAGGACTTTTACTCAAGAATTTTCACAAAGAATAATATGGGGATTAGGTCCATTCTACAGATGAGCAACAGAAGTTCAAGGAGGGGAAAGTATTTGCCTGAAGTCAACAAGAAGCATCTGGTACTGAGTGTGTCCCTTCTTTTCTGGACCACCACTTTTCTGGCATGTGATGCACCAACTGGCTGTGGGCGTAACTTGTCTGTCTGGATAATTGTTTGATAATAAATAACAGATCAAAGGGAGATATTTCCCTGGATGCTTAGAGTCTTTGGGAGGGTGTTAGTGGCAGGACATAAACTTAGAAAGGGTTTAACCAGTTGCAGTATTAAAAAAACAAAAATAAACCCTTAGAAGGTGACAGACTGAGAAAACTGAACTTACACAGGCAGTTCACAGTCAAATGCAATTTCATCTCACGCAGTAATGTGGAGGAGGTGAGATTGCCCAGCTCTACTAATAGGGCTTGCATGACATCTTACACACATAGAGTATATTCCTTAGGCAGCACTGCGTAATAAGTGTCTAATTATTATTATGATTACACTTGGCATTTTTAATAACAGCAGTAATTGGGTGATGTTGATGGCCTCATTTTAGGATTCTGCATTTGGCCTGAAGCTCCAGTCATTAAGTGCTGGTTGAGTAAAGAATAGCGTATCATGAAATGTATTTCATGTCCCAGATATCTGCCAGGCTGGAGGGCGAACGCTGACAGTGTCCTTAATGCTGGGAGGGGTATATGTCTTTTTACAAGTACATGAGACCATAGTGACGCACGGTGATTTCTCGTGGTAGCACACTCAGGTCACTGGGAAAGCTAATTAAACAGAATACATTTCACTTTGATCAGCTACTTACAACTATATTGCAGTGATAAGATCAAGTGAAGCTCTGCTACTATCATAATGTGTTTTAAAATGTAGAAGGGTGTGGGCGAGTATTATAACCCATGTGACCTAATGGTTTAAGTCCTGGACTAAGCCTTGCAAGGCATGGATCTAAGTCAGAGAAATCAGTCTGGGTATCCAAACAAGAAATGGAGGCTGCAATTTGGCAAAGAATTTTAGCAGATGCATAGGTTGCCCTTAGAAAAGCACATACACAAGCAGTTGATTTGAGCCAGATGGGATGTAAACTGGTACTTAAGGGTAAGCATATGCTTACATGCTTATTAAATGGGAACAGGTTGCCAAACCAAAGCCTAAGAAAGTAGCTGGGGTGGCTCACTAATCCTAGAAGATTTTTAGTGAAATAAAAAGTCTCTTCTCTCTATTCTGGTCTCAAGTGGCTTGTCACTTCCCTCCCATCTCCCGGTAACTTTTGAATTTTTATCATATGTGACAGAGATGCAGAAATCTGAGAGAAAGTTCAGTTCCTATCAAATACATATAAATCAACGTCTGAGCAAAAAGAAAAGCCCAGATAGGACTCGCATGCCCCCAAACTGCCTTTTGTGTATATTAGGAGGAAGGAAGATGTAGCAGAATATTCAGGCAGCGTCACCCATGAATCTCCAAGTGTTTAGGAGTATAGCAGCATTAAATACACACTGAGGCACAGGCTAAAATTGGGTCGGCATTAATGAAAGGCCCAATTCTGACTTGCTTGGAAGCAGTAATGCTTAGGGATGTGTTCCTGAGATCCAATCCATAACCACAGAGCTATCATCAAGCCCAGATGTTTCCAACCTTGAGTAAATTATTAGTACTCAGCCAAAACTCCACCAGAGGCCACTGTTGTAAAATATATGTGGGATTTTTGGGCGTGCAATGCATAGATTGTCCATTCAGCCGCAAGACAAATACAAAAGGCATTTCCTGAGGTTTTAGGGCTTTGTTTCACCACCTTCTCATTTTGTGGAACCAGGGAGATAATTTCTGAAACACACATATATTTCTCCCTCTTTTTCGCAAGCTGGAAGATCACAATCATAACTTTAAGACAGCACAGCACGTATTGGAAAACCACTGTCCCTTGGCACAGAAGCTTACAGGAAATACAGAGATATGTGAATAAAATTAAATAAAAAGAAAGGACAGGAGGTTCTTGATTTGTTCATTATTTTTAGCAAGTCTTACTTGAATGGATTATCTAAAATGAGAAGGTGTAGTACAGTGCATGCTCATACTAAACCAGAGCTTTCTTATTCCAAATCTTCATGACTGTCATATTGGATGGAAAAAATTTGCATAATAATTTGCTTTTGTAAACATCCTGGAGCACTCAGGATGATTCATGGTATAGAAATATGATTATAATAAAAACACCTTCATGAAAATTCATTCATTTTCACCTTTAAGGAAGATAGTCTTCCAGGGATGACTGTAGAGTTGCAGTTTGCCTATTAAAGATCACATCTTAAAACGAATGTCATTTACATAGACCTGGTAAGCCTGGTTAGGTACCAGGGCTGGAGGAAAAAAGGTTTCCATGAGATATTGAACTCTTGACTAAAAAGAATATTTCTGCAAGAGAAGTGGGACAGACATAGGGCTTGTTCCAAGCATGTATTTGAGCTTAGGAATGGGCATGGGGAAGGAAATTTTCTCGCTAATATGAGACAGCTGAAGCTTATTCTTCTGGTAATACTTAGGATAATAAGGAGAAATATTAGCAATTAGTCCTACAGCATAAAAGCAAGTGATTTTATTTTGCCCACCTGTTTTAACTCTGAAGCTTAATAATGACAATTTAGACCCCAGGGTTTATTTAAAGCCACCTCTTTTCTGCTTCCAGGATGTGTAATGGAAGAAAGTTGAATTTTCTATGGGGCATTAAACAATGCATCATAAATGACATTGTAGATGCAAATTTGGGAGGGAAAGGTATTTAATTTAACCCAGAGTCTGATAAAGACAGTAGCCTGTGTATTTCTATAAGATAACAAATTGCTATTGACTGGTCTAACACATTAAGGATTTTTTAATTCTCCAGGATGCAGTATGTTTAATGCTGCAAATAGCTGACAGCTCCTTTACAATTTTAACAAACTGCCTTGGACAATCTGATGGAATAATCTGCATTAGAATTCAATTTCCCATTGGTTGATGATGAAATCACTCTTTCAAACTGCTTTTCTGCTATTTGACTCAGGATATTGCTTCTTGGCTAGCCGACAGCTTCTCTCCAGTCATCGATAAGCATTTTAATTAACAAAATAAAACCCTAAATGTGAATTGAATTTTCTCTGCAGCTCGAAATCCAGCGTGAGCGGAAGATCTGTACAGAGCGGAAGCTTAGCGCTAGAGGGCAATCGAGATACACATGAGAGACCAAATGTCCTTCTCTCTGCGCTGTCTTTTTCTGGGGAAAGGTGAAAAATTGAGCAGTGATGTCTATTTCAGCCCCATCTCTGCATGGAGAGCCAGCAAGGCGGTCCCCTGGAGAGGCAGACAGGATGGTGTCACTGCTGGTACCGAATGCTTCATCTTCTTCCTGGCTACACGGACCAGATGTGAATAAGGCAGAGGAATCTGTGGCTTTTCTCATGCAGAAAATCAGAGAAGCAGGGTTTGGGGTTTTTTTTTAGGGTATATGCAGTTGGGGACAGAGACAAGCCCCGAATCGGTGTCTTGATGCCAAGAGCAGATTTATCTCAGTGGATGATGCTGTAGCTAACCTGTTATCAGCCTGGTGCAGGGTGTGATGGTTTGGTGTGGGGCAGGCAGGCATCAGCCAGCAGCGTACCCCTTGCCCACTCCATCCCCTCAGCTGTCTTGGGGCTGCAGCCAGCCTGTCCAAGGGGTTCCCCAGTGTGGATAGTTCCAGTCACTACAGCTATAATATGAATTAGTAATAATAATAGCAATCCCTACATGATCTTCAGGCCCTAAAAATCTATGAATCTCTGACGAGATCTTTGTTGTAGTAAATCCTTCTGTAATATTCTCTGGGCTACCTTATTTAAATATTTGCTTAGTGCAGCAGATAACCCTCATAAAATGGAGTGATCTGTCAAGAGAAAATAAATGTAATTTCCCCCTCCTCCAGCCATGCAGCTTCCTGCTTTCCAGCCTATGCTTTCAGCATGGAAAGTGCTGTGCAGCATTAAGAAATTCTGTGCATATTCCGGTTAGAGGGGTTTAGGCCCAGCTCTGTAGCTGTGGCTTCACAACATCTTCACCCAACACACATACACACATTCACTACCCCAATCTCCATTATGTCTGCCTGTCAGGGATTTCTCACGGGTAATTATAGAGAATCCTTCTCTGTTTGGTTCTGACCAGAATAAAAAGAGGGGCTCTTTGCATTTCCTGTAGTGCTCGTTTTGTGCAAGTGTTCCAGTCAAATCCATTGCTGACTATCTGGGAGGGAGCAATATATTTGAATTCAATAAGCCCGAATATTAATGGAAGTTAGTGGTGAAATCTGAGAGACAAGAAGTCAGCCATAGATCAGTGCTATTTACCCAGTGAGAATTAATCACTGCAGCTCAAAAGAAGTGATATCTCATATGGCTACAGACTCATTCAAAAGCAAAAATGTAAGAAAATCCGTTTTAGCTACATTTAAAGAGGTTTCACTTTGCTTCAGCAGCAGGCCTGTCCGAAAGCTGTCTGCCTGGCTTGAGAGAATGTTCCTATGGGCAGCCCAGAATCAGTACACATACTTTTTGCTGTTCTTTTCTCATAAGTTTTATTGGAGATCTGTTAGATATTTCCATATATGCTGGAATCTAATGCATCTGTGGTTGAGTTATCCTGTGCACAGAGTACACAGAGCTGGTTCAGGCCCAAAGTTCCCAGAAATTATGTCAGCTGATAATATTCATAGTTCTTTAATGATGCTGCAACTTAGTGGATCATGATGAACATCAGACTTGCACATCACGTAAACTGTGTGCACTTATTGCATTCACTGATGGTGTTTCATACTTCCTGGCACAGATGATCACATCTCTGTGTTTGCAGATCTTTTTCTGCAAGAGGTTCTATCATTGTCTTAAGTAAGATTTAACACTTAAATTGCATGACCTACAAATAGGTCAAACTACACCCAATGTATTTTTAAGTTTAAAGAATCTTATGTTGGTTGAGTATTAAGATTACTTTCAGTCTTTGGGGAGGAGCTGGTGACCAGAACTCTGAATATAATTGAATTTCCCATTGCATTGGACTAGAAGCACTCTTCCAGACAATTAACATCTCCCAGCTGAGCAATGGAAATCTGTAGTAATGAGCAGTACCTCTTAAAACACACTAACTCCTTCACCTGTGATCATCTGACCATATCCTGAAGCACCTAATTTAAAAGCTATTAGGCCCTCATGTGAAACATTATGCACTGTATATGCTATAGCACACTAAAGCTCCCATATAGCTTTTCAGCCTCAAACTTCATGCCTTTGCTATCTGTCTGCTTAACCTTTCTTCTCCCCATCAAACCAAAACCTAAGTCTTCTGTAAGCATTGTCATGGGATGGGGCTGAGGAGTCCTGTGCTGGAGCTGCCTTTACAGGGCAGCTGTGAGTTGATCATCTCTGAGAAGCTGCCCTGCCACTTGCCACAGGAGAACAAGTCATTAGTCCCAGAGTTGCAGCCAAATTCCAATCTAGGTCATTACAAGCAGTTTAATTTCCCCCAGTGGCTTCATTTGGACGCGGTATTCATCATTCTCCTCTGAAACAGTTATGGGAGCATTGCTGCGCATTGATGACAGAGGTTTTTTCCCACATTTGGCTGCTTGTCAGTGACAGAAACAGCTTCTCCAGGACAGACAGACACACATTGCAGAAATCTTTGGCATCCCTTGGTACTCCACACAGAGTAGTATACCATTTCTGTACAGACAGCAGCTCCTCCTTTATGACAGTCTTGTCTGCACCATGAGCTCAAGCTACTTTAAAAAAGTCTCTTGTAAGTGGTATGGACACAAGACATGCATGCTCACCATGGGCCATGGATGCCATAGACACTGTGACTCGGACTGTCATATCTAGCCATAGAGTTTGCTGGAGGGCAGCTGGCCTCCACGCCAACTGAACTCCTTCCCAAGGCTTGTGCTGTTAGTGGCTTTGGCCCTGGGAGATGTCTGTCAGGCCATAAAGCTGGTTTTAATCACTGCATTTTTGGAAATTGAGTGGAATCCTTTGCCCTGCTGAACCTTGTGTCCTATTTCCTACAAACTTTTCTCTATCATCAGCAGCAACCTTTTGGCTCTGACTGCTTAAGCAACCTGCAATATATGAGGCTTTCTGGTGCTTCAGAAAAAGAATATGGAACAGCAAAGGAAGCCACCAACCCCTTTGAACCATAAGCCGCCAAACAGAACTCACTCTTCTGCGTGTTGTGGGCAAGTTCATAAATAATGAAGAACATTATATGCACCAGCTGGAAAGATGCATAGTTTTTGGAGAGGTTTTTGTTGCCACCATGAAACATAACAGACAATCAGCTTGTGTGTGGTGCTGCCTGCACAATATGCAATTAGAGGTAAACCACAAAAGGATTAAGAGCCACATTTCAGCCCTGCCCCTTCCTCCTATCTCTCTGACCTGCACTGTCTCATTTACTTCATATGCTTTTTCACAAGGCCATGAGTTTCCAGCAGACTATGCACAGCCCCAGTTAGGACACATTTGATCTTGATCAAGACAGAAACCTTAACTCTTATTCTTCCTGATCTGAAACAAATTGAATCTCTCTGTTTGAGCTCACCTATTATTTGGGCTTCTGGATGTCTGAGAGTCTGAAGTCACATGGGACTAGATTATTATACTCTGGGGTATGCAGGCATTGCTTTACTCCTCTGAGCTAATGAGTGGAGTCTGTTAAGGGACCTACATAACTTATACAGCAATTCCTGCACAACTTGCTCTCCCAAGGATTCAGGATTGCCATGCTGCAACTTGTTATTGAGATTGCATAAAGCAGACAAATGTACATGCCAAATGTTCCATGATTGCTTCTTCTGAGATTGCATCTGGGACAGATGTCAAAAATGCACAGGACACACGTGTTAAATATGCCTTCAAAAATCTATCAATGCCAGTATCCAAGACTATAATCAATGAGAAAACAGCAAGCCTCCTGGTATGCATATATATGGCCCTGTAACCACTGCCTGTTGATAGCAAGCTTTTAGGGCTGCTTCTTCAAAGCAGACAGCTCCACTACAACTGAAGGTCACCAGGTATGAAAGTGAGAAATGATGCCCACAGGGTACAGCAGATACAGCTCCCTTCTCTTTAGGAGAGGCAGTGTCTTTAAACAACTTCTATGGATACTTGTTTTCACACAACTGATTTTCCTTTAAGCCCTGAACACAGAAGATCTAGACATGTTATAAGTGTGTTTATGTGTATACATGTGTATGGCCTAACTGTATATAGGTACAGCATTAAACTACACAGACAAAAAAACCTCTGACTGGATAATTTGCTTTCACATGTATCCTGATATTGTTGGTTGTTCATCATCTTTCAGCCCACCTCTTCTGCTGTCCCTGCTCTTCTAGTCTGTCTGCCCAAATCCCCCATCCCCACCACCATACATCAGCTGTGGTCCACACAGCAGTGGCTCTCAGCCTGAGTGGGAGCATCAGGCACAGCTATCAGAACACAGTTTGCTGTGCTCTTCCTACATGTCATATAACATATTGGATTGTTCCACGATGTGTTTTAAGCATCACTGAAAAGGCTGAGAAATGTGAAACTTCAGCGAAGGCACGGCTGAGACTCCTCACTTGTACAACACTTACTCCACCTGGGCACTGAATGATTGCTTCTCTCTCCCTTAAGTGTAACGCATAAATGGGCACAAACCAGTAAGAGATTTGTCTCACAGTCTGACCTCTGAGATGCTCTGGGCAGGCTAACAGATAAGCAGTATTGTAAGCATCTCACTAGCCTGGTGGTATTTCACAATCCAGTACTTTCGCTCTTCATAAATGGAAGGGCATCCCTCATTTTTCTTCATCAGCAAAAATCTAACTTTGCCAAGTCTGGCCCTGCAGTTTCAGAAGCAGGCACTGTGCAAATAAATAGATGCCAACAGCACATTGCTACATTTTTCTCTTTGGTTGAGGCAAACCAAACCAGAAATATGTTCACTTTTCAGAAATATGAAATCTTATTTCTTAAGAAATATGGGAACATGTTATCCAGACCCATGTCTCATGAGGCTGAGATGTACAATTTGCACTTAGAAATGCATGTGTCATGTGAACACTGCTGTGCTACTAGACCTACTTACAGTTTGGTGGTGATTTTTGTTCATGAAGGTTATGATGTTGCTTTGCAGGAAAGAGAGGAATAATATATAATGAGATAGAAGTCAGATATAATCTTGCTGATCAAGGCTGCATGGCATGATCATATTCTGCTTGGGCATGATCCCATCTCAATAGACAACAATCTGCAGCTACAAGAGATGTCCTAAAGGGTGGATTGTTGAATGTTTCCATCTGCCGGCACACAAAAGACTGGATGAGAGCAATCAGTTTGGTTTTGCAATGGGGATTTATGTGTTCTCTTGTGCCATAATTCATGTGCAAAGTCAAAAAATGAAGAAATTTTTGTTTCAGATGATTTCTGCAATGGAGAGGGGTTACCTTTAGGGTGGAGACTGCAATAGAGATGGCTGGGTTTGAGCCATGGCTGCTTCTTGCTCTAGAAAGTATAAGGCCACAATACTCTATTTCAAATCTCCTCAAACATGAATGGAAGTCTGCTACAGTGAGCTCCAGAGTCACAGTCCTTAAGGCATCTCAGGAGATTCAGAAAAGAGTTTTCATCTTCTTTTCCCCACCATTCTCTGATTTATTCCTCACAAATACTCCTGTCTTTTTTTCCGTTTCCCCTTGCTAAATGCCAAGAAAGTACTGCTTAGCTAGATGAGAAAAGACCCTTTTCCAGTACAGGAAACTGGGGCAGACTAATGATTCAGGATGAAAGAGCAGCATCAGTATCAAACAAAACATTGGGTTTTCTTACACTCAGCTCCTTTAGGAAGTCATTCCCCAGAGCCAGCACAGGGAGACATCATGTTACTGCGCGGCCTATTTCTGGTGCCAGAAGACAAAATACTCAATAGTTAACATCATTTGCACTCTTGAAGGCAAGTTTTGTTGTTCTGAAGTAAAGAACAAGTAAAACATTATTCTCTGTGAGTCAGCCATAATAAGGAAGTAAAAACATGTCACAGACAGACTGCATGAGGCCTCATTTTTGACAGCTTTCTCAATGCAGCTTTTTCTCAAATCTATCTTGCTGTTCAGGGTCCCATCTCTCTCAGGTGAATAAGGCAAAGAGAACTGCTTTTCCTTGTGTTTGTGAAGGGACTTTGGCGTTCCCTGTCTGTATCATTAAATGAAGAACTTGTGAGTTCTGATAGTAGTGAAAACTATCTCTTACAGCATTCCCCTTTTAATTACTTTTCTGAAGGATGGATTGTCTTCTTTTGCAGGATCGCGGCATTGTGAAATAGAGTAAAGGTAGTAGAAACTGTAGACTAAAGACTTTACGTTGCTGTCACAGATTTTGTTCATGCATTATTATGCTTATTAATGTCTATCACCAGGACATATGGAAGAGCAGTTACACAAGTCCTGTTAGATCATCACTCAGAGATTAGAAGTGAGTAAAAAACTGCAAAGCATTCTCCATAAATATTCATTGGAATTGTTTATAATGCAGTTACTCTGAAGACAGCCAGGCATCATGGCTGAAGGTACTGCATTGATTTTCTGCTACAGATATCAAGATTAAATCTGCTCAGTGTACCAGTCAAGAGATTTCTTTTTGAAACGAAGTTCATGTGGAGCCAATCAGTGATGTCTTTGAAAAACTGACCCTTTCAGAAAGCGCTAAATCACAAAACCAAAAGTGTTCTTGGAGGTCTGCTGGATTTTATGAATTTTTCCTTTGGAGCATTACTCACACCCAGTCTGGAATTTCTTATCACACCTAGGGGAAGAAATAGCTTGAAACAGGGAGATTTGGTCATTAGCTTAGACTTTGATAGAGCTGGATTTGCATCCTTCACAGGACTGAGGTGAAATCAGGCCTTCCTCTTCCCAAATGAATGATTCAGTTAACGGCTGGGGCAAGGAGTTGAACAGGAAACCATCCTTGTTGTTTGGGCAATGTCTTTCATAAAATGAAATTCTCTATTCCCTGTTCTTTAGATCTATTCTTAGCTCAGACACATCCTTAATTAATTATAATTCCTATTTCTTAAGAGAATAGAAAGACTGAAAGCCACTCTAGAGATGTAAACTGAATATGTACACCAGTTTGCTCAGTGATCTTACTTCCCATGCAGTAGCTGACCTATTCAAAAGTTGCCTTTTAATGCAAGAAGCACTAACAATGCAATAGGGAATAACTTGTGAGCAGGGTAATGAAAACAATGAAAATACCAAAGGACAGGACAGTACTTCAACCAAACTATAAGCATTCAGTGTATTTCTTCCACCATCACCTAGAAGTCTAGTTGGAGAGGGGATTCTGTGGAGAAAGGGACTGTAAGTACACATCTAAGATCAGTAAAACAAAGACGTGGATGGATGGAATGAGGGGTACAAGGTAACAGGGACCCAAGATCAATGCAATAAGCAGCAGGCTGTGCATGCCATCTGCCTGGTACTCTCTCCTACCCCCAGTAGGGTTCACTTTCACATCACACAGATCAGCCGTCTGTTTTCACCCACCCCCCGAGTGACAGTCTAACTGTGTTTGACAGAATATATGTTTTTTTACCACCTCCTCCACAAGCCCTTTCCTTTGTCCTCTTTTCAGCAGTTCTGGCTTCTGCCAGCAGATTATGCTGACAATTTAGTGTGAAAAGGAAATTAGAAATGCACCAATGTTCCTCACATGAGTAGAGCCACAGCTTGAATGAAAACATTAATTCAGATTAAAACTGAATCACTCAACAATTCATCTTTTTAGTGCATATTTGTGTGTATGCTCTTTTATGTGCAACAGGGATGTTACTGTGTTAGGTCTTTGTATACGACCTACCTGATTAATGGAATGACACAGTCTGCCAGTATAATTCCTACAACTAAATCAGTGCATCATGCAATACACAGATCCCCAAGGAGAGGAAGCGTGCTCTGGAAACCCTAAGAAAAGCTAAAGCTGCTTTTGAGGCTCTGCCTTATAAATGTAAAAGCTATGCTGGAGACAGCTCAGTCTGACTCCTAAAATGGCTATTAATGGTCTCAAGCCAGCTCTGCTCTCTGAGCACCAACCACCAGTAACCTCCTGGTGTGTCACCTCTGAGCTGTCCCACCCAAAGCCATTGAGTAAGGGGCAAGTTTTGAGATGTCTTTGGGAGGTTACCTACATAAAGAACTGTCTGCCTTTCAGACTGTCTCATGTCACCTCCAATCACTGCTATTTCCCCTCCATAAAGTCAAACTCGTATGAAATCCATCTAAGGGAATTATAAGATTTAATTTCTAAAGCTTTATGTGATCCTAGTGTAGAAAAAAAGTGCCATATGGAAAGAACACCTGCCAACTAAAATCTAGCCCTAAATGCAAAATATACGATACATCCTGGCGTGGGTGAGAATGAAGTGTCAGAGGTTCGAGTCTGAAAAGGCCATAAGGGAATAACCCTTAAAAAAAGGCAAAAAAAAATCTTTTTCTAAGGTCCTTTAGAGAGGGGTTGATATTGAAGGAAGAAGAGTCCTCAGGTTCCTAAGAGCTTGTGGTACAAGAAACCTGAGATCAAGCTTAATAAGAAACAACTCCAGCTTCCTCTCAAAGTGTGTAACTGTGTGCCATTCAGCCAGGAGTAAAGAAGTAGCAAAATCAGGACAGGATGGACTTCAAACTGATTAGTCAGAATGATAAAATCATAACACAAGCCCATGACTCACTTCAGATTTTCTGCACAAAAATTCACATTTCCTTAGCTGTTGCCATGGGCATCGCACAGAGTTAAACCAAAGTCAACAACAACAACAGAAGAATTACACTCAGTATGCCAGGTTCATTTTAAAAAGCGGTATAATTAGAAATGCATTAAATATGATCAGTTGGTGTGGCACTTCATGTTGTCCATGTGTAATTAAGAAGAGCAATTACATGGTACTGCAGGCAGCAGACGGTCAAATACAGGATGATAAGAAGACAGGGTTGCAATCAGAAAAGGCAGCACCCAGAGGAAGAGACAGAAAATCCATCTGTTTGCTGCCTGCTGGAGTCCACCTAAAAGATTAGTTCCTGTAATGTGAGGCTTAGCTTCTTTCTTCTAAGTAAATAAAATTTCTCTATACAATGGAGAAGATTAGCTGCAGTCAGGACAGCACTAATGTCCCCACTGCCCTGAGTCCTCTCACTAACATTGGCTCCTTCCAGATGTTCAAGGAAAAGGTTCAAGAGCAGATTAAATGAAGACTGATCCTTTCCCTCGTCCATTTTCCCAGTTTACTGAGGCTGTACCCATCATGGATTTATCAGCCCCTTATCACAGAATGGCATGGTACACTTTTCCTGCGTTAATCTGTCTCCTAACTCTTAGCATGAATGAATATGGCATCCACAATATCCTGCAGCAACAAGTCCCACAGTTTAATGATATCTTGTGCAGGAAAAAGCTTCTTTTGATATTTTCAAAATTTGTTTTGGCCTTTTTTGTTTTGAGGCCTAAGGCTTCTCATATAATGAGAAGAATCATTCCTTGTTCAGCTTCTTGATGAGGAAGCTCTTTTGCACTTTCAGACATCATCACTTTTGTGTGCTTTTTTGTGTTCTATGTCTCAAGGGAACCAAAGCTATACATAGATTTCAAGCGCTCTGAACAGTGGCTAATTACATTTCCTGGTATGTTCTCTATTCCCTTCCTAATAATTTCTAAAATTTTCTGCACCTTCTGACTCATTCTCACTGAGCCTTGAGTTAATGTTTTCATAGTACTGTTCAAAGCAAGTCCAAAATCTCTTTCCTGAATGCTAATAGCTAATCTACAGTTCATCACTGTGTAGGATATAATTAATGCTTTTTTTCACATTGGTCATTATTCTGCATTTCTTAATATGCGAATTTCATCTTCTGTTTTATTACCCGGTCCCTCTGTACCATGAGAAGCTTCTGCAGGTCCTTACATTCATTTTGCCCTGAACAAATTTGAACCATCAGGAAATGGTATTACCTCAGCTTTTTGCATATTGTTTGTGAGCACCCTCAATGACACAGCCCCAAGCACAGGTCCCTATGCAATGGCATAGGGTAACCTCACTCCACCCAGAGAACACTGTTCCTAGCTTTTATTCACTTACAAAATCACAAAAGGACCTTCTCTCTTATTCCATGAGAGCTCAATTTTCTTAAGAACCTTCATGGAGAGAAATTGTTAAAAGCTCTTGAGAATCTTAGTATATTGTAGCAATGACATCACCCTTGCCTACATACTCATTGATTCCTTAAAAACACAAAAATATTTGTGAGGCTGCTCTCTGCAAAGCCTCCTTCTTTCCTGTTTTGTCATCTTTATCCCACTGTCTTCTAATTCCTTTCTTTGGTATAATTTTTGTCCTTTGCACCCTAGAGTCCTGCCAGCCTGCAGCTTTCCAGGCAACACTTCCCTGAAGCCTTTAAAAAAATCAGCATGCCAGTTACAGCCCTCACCTCCTCTGTGCTGAAGATGATGCAAACCACAGATTTACATCCCCCCATTAACAGCTGAGCAATTTCGTATCCGCGTTCCTTTAGAACTCATGAGTGAAGCCCATCTGCTCCTGGCAATTTGTTATTCTTTATCTTACTGATTCATCCCTAGACCTCTTCTATAAGTGGTTCAGTCTGTGGCAGTTCTCCTGCATTGTCCCCTGTAGAGAAAAGCTCTAGTGTGGTACCCTACTTGAACTCCAGAGCTGTGAACATTCATGTACATAATTAATCTTCTCTATAGACTCCATTGCACTTACCTGCCATCCAGACTCCCAGGAAGGCTTCTGGCTCCTGATGTACTTGGGGCAGTTTGTATTATTATTTTTATGCCTTCAGCAAGCTGATCCTCAAAAGCTGTCTGAGGTTTGCCACATTCCACACCTACTTCTTGCTTCTTGAAAGTGAGGGTCTTTTTGTCTCTTTTCCTCACTGGGACGCAGGTTTCGGTTTACAACCATATTTGAGGTAATGTGAATATGCAAAGTGGATTGCATATATTTTATAACACAAATAGCCACTGTGTTACAGCTGACCCCATAACTTACTCAGGGCTTGGATCATGCCTCTTTAACAAAGAGCTGAGGCTGTCAAAGAGCTACTGCAGTGATCAGGCTGGATATCAATGTCTCCTCTGTACCCATGCCTCTTGCCTTTTGCAGCAGAGGCTGGTAGTTTGGTGGCTACATGAGATATGAACACACCATGCATTCAGCTGACTCTGCAACAAGAACAGTGCAATGGTGGTAACTAATGCACTGAGGGTGGGAGTTTTGCCTGTGGCAGGATTGCTGGAGTCTGATTGATAGAGACAGTGATGGACAGAGCAAGGGGCTGACAGAAACTACAGCTAGAACAGATGAACAGATGAAACAGATGAAAAACTGCCAAGAGTGACTTTCTGCATATCCTTGGGGTGATTAAAAGAATGACACTTCCTCTGTCACCCCTGTTCAATGCTGGCAAGTCCATAGTCTACCATTATGCAGAAATCCTTTTATGTACTATGAAAATGAAGCCAGCTCCGCACACAGCAAAGCTGCCCTTTAACAGCATCCATCAATACTATAAAAGACAGGAGCTGAAATGCATATAATTTCTAACAGAAATCATTACACTTCTAAACAAAGAAATCTTTTAAAGTACAAAAAGAGCAGGATGGATACAGCAAAAAAGAGAAAAATCTAATTATATTCATAAAAAATCTGCAATTACGGAACTAGTAGAGTTACAGTTCATCTTCTGTCCTTGAATTAAAAAGGCGGGCATGGCTAATCCGTGAAACCAAAGATTCCTTTACCTTGCAGTTATGTAAAATATTCCTTCATATTTCAAGGTGCCCTTTTTATTTCGATGGAGAAACTTAAAAATAAATATGTTCAATACTTTTTCAAGGTCTAACCTTTCAGAATACGCCCAAAAGTCAGTAGGGAGAGGAGCAGTCTGAAACAGACATGGAAAGCAAGAAGAAAAGAGCAACATGTCACTTCAACACTTAGAACAAAACCTGTTCTTTCTAGCCATTTCCTAAATTAATGATGGAAAGATGATACTCTGTTGTTTATATGAACTAAAGAGTTGGCATTTTGTGAATAATGAGATACTCCCAAGTGGCAGAAAACTCTGTCCTCACATATTTCAGTCTTTAAATCCCATTCTGCTATCCTTCTTTTAAATGCTTTGCTCCAGTCTCAGGCTGCTTTTGGGAATACACGTCTTTGATCAAGGGTCTGTCCTACCTTATGCGCTCCTGACGGCAAAGAGTTTCAAGGCATCTTTGCTTCTCTGAAGTCAGTCAAGGCAGTATGTCCACCTCCCAGATTTGAGCATCAGAATCATTGACTTTGGTGGAGATGTGTCACGCGTGTAAGCATAACTTGTCCGTATGTTCTTGTGACAGGCAAGTCTGGAAGAGGGGCTTTTACATCTATGAGCTGGAGCTCTAGGTGTTAGGTCATGATGTCAGTAGATTTACTCACATGCCTGAATTTAGTTGATTTAAAGCTATCAAACCTTTTTTCAGCATGTGTGTGCATCTAAGTATGCCTATGTGTATGAACCACACACAAACTGATCCACAAGCTTTCCACTACCAGCAAACTCACTTCTCTGTAGGCAAAGCAACTGAAACAGAGTTAAAAGATAGTGTACTGGTGTACTTCTGCAACTTGCAGTACTCTTGTATGTGAATGCTGCCAGTACTTAATGTATTTTTAATGAATCTCAGTGTTGGGAAAGGAGACAGAAACTTTCAAAATCTGTTGGCCAGCATTTTTTTGCATGCTCATCTCAAAGGAACTATTCCAGAATGCAGTATTTGGCGATATGAGTAATGAGATCAGAGTCTGGCCTATTGTCTCCTCTCTCATCTGAATTTAGAGGTTATTTACTGAGCATAAAGTAGCCAAATCATGTCATGGCAAAGGAACAGATATCTGCTTAATTTTAGTGATAGGTTTTCTGAAGCTAATTTTATTCAAATAAGTGCTGTGTTGTGGGTGCATGACCACACGATATATTCATCAGCAACGCCAGGATCTAAGTGGAGAGTACTGTGGTCCAAGTGAAAACCCATCATAATCCACTCAAAAATGTGATCAGATAATGAGTGGCTCTGAAGTGGATAATTTGACTTTATTTAGAGATGGCTCAGCACCAGATAATACCTGATCCAAAGCTCTTTCTAATTCATCTAAAACCTACTATTGGCCTGATTTCACGCACTGTTTCTTAAGGTGACCCCTGATGGGCCAGGGGCAGAAGAAATTAAATGAAACACTGTGTTGACAACTCATTAGTTTCAAAGTCCTGACATAAACCTTAATTTTTCCCTCTGTGAGGCTTGCGTGAGCATTTTCATAAGAAGAGGTTGACTTAAAAAAAATTATGTTTTTGTAAATGGGAAATAGAAGTTTTAACTAAATTTCAGTATATGGCATATCTTCAACAGGAAGAAAAGGGACCTCTGGTGTCCATTGTATGCAGATGAAATTTATAAACCAATAAGACAAGTTTAATTAAAAAAATCAATGCTGGGAAATGTTACCAAAGAACCACTCGTTGTCTTTTCATTTGTTTTAAGACACGTTTCTGGAATAATGGCAAGCTATTACTCAGACACTAGTTGGTGGTTAGAGAGGCATTGAAAGCCATGGCTGAGTTTGTCAGTCTGCTTTCTTCTGTCAGTAAAAAGAATGTTTCTGACTCAGAAATTGCCATCAGGATAAGATCCCCGTTATAATTGAAAACTGTAGGCTTTTTGGGCAGGATCTGCCAAAATGTTCATTGCGGATGTAACTCAGCTGCCAGTAAAATCAGCAGGAGATTCACCAAATACATGAAGGCAGCACAATCGCGTCAACTCTGAGGGCTAAGCAGAAACCCTAATTTATTTGTTATTTAAATAAAACTTTAGCAAAGGCATAGGATCTTTCCAGCATCTCTGATTGTATTGATCTTTCAGTGAGGCTGAAAGACTGTTTCCCATTTCATGACTGATTTAGTTTTGCAATTCAAAGCAACCCATGCCTTACTGATAGGATCAACGGTTGTTACTCTCTATAGTTGCTCTGGGAAGGTCGATGCTGCTGTTTCATCTTACGTGGCACATAGCTGCAGGGCACACTCTGGCTCCTGCACTCATATCCAGAAATATGCGCGAAGCTTCTAACAGCAGAAAGGCAGAGATGGTTCCATGGCTTAGCTTTGGAAGTTTTGCATAGATTGGAAACACATCCTGAGACTTGCAAAAAAATCCTTTCCATGTGCTCATGAGCTATTCAAAAGGTGTTTTGTTTGTTTTCAGGGTGGTTTAATATCATCTTATCCCTGGTTTAGTGAAAGTTTATAAAAACAGATTCAGATTGTCTTTAGCATCTTTTTCTCCTTTTTATTTTGGCTTACTCCAGTGTCCTATCCCAGTGTCATTGTTCTGATTTCTGCATTTTTCCAGACACTAAAACTCTCCAGCTTATCATATTAGCAGTTCTGAATGGCTCTCCTTGCACCAAGTTAAAAATTGAGTCAGGTAAGTTATTTGCTATGGATAACAGTATTTAGTTATGATTAACACATTATTACATATCAAAAATTGCTCAGGTTTTGCATATATCTTATTCATACAAAAAATAATCAAAGGAAACAAAAAAGGCTTTGGGGTATTACTTGAACAGCATATAAATCTCAGTAATAAATATATGTTCCCTTTGTTACTCTTTCTTTCACCAAAATTAAAGTTTTAAATAGTGTAAAAGAATCTGAATCAATATGGTGAGGCATTTAAGCACATGCTTATCTTTAAGCAACAAACCAATTCATCAGCTTCAGCTATTATTCCCTAACTTCAGTAAGATCAGTCACACAGGCTTCCCTCTGCCTGGTTGCTCGCTGCCATGCAACCCCAGCAATGAGAGCGCAAATAGTCCTGACCAGAGAAAGCACCTTGCATCCATTTTAAAAGAAGATTACAGTCACATATGCCACCAGGTTGAGAGGGCTCTGTGATGGGCGATTGCTTCCCTCTAATGTATGTTTGTCATCTAACAACTCAGTTGTGAAGACGGGCTTTGGGAGCTCTCTGCTTCCTGATGCAGGAGTGGATCATTTCTCATGAAACCCACACATCACCATATGTGCCTGAAGACTGGAGGGCAAAAGGGGAGAGTTATATTGCTCACAAATAATTGCAATATGTCTGTTTAACATTTGCAACAAATCATCAGCAGCATTTAGAAAGGCTGCCTGGAGGCCTGGAATTGTCAAGCCAGATAATGGCCCGAAACACTGCTGGCTAATAATAACACCGGGCTTCACTGCACCGTGTTTAAGTGTAAACTCAAGAGGGCTTTTTTTCCCTGATTTTTCCCCTCTCTGCAGCTGTTGACATTACATTTTGCAAGGGGCGTCTTGAGCAGATCCAGTCTGTGACCTTCAGAAGATACAAGCTAACATTTCTGGCAGCCACACATTGCAGATCGACCAGTGGGGGCACAGCTGTTGTGGGGCACCAAAAAAACCCAACACACAGCCCAAAGCTGAGCTGGACACCTTAGTGAATGGCTGCCTACCCCATGGATGCCTGTCACATTGCAAACACAAGGCAGGGCTCTTGGGCACCATGGTGCCAAGTATAATCCCAGTGCATCAGAATGTGGTAGCTCTTTCTATGTGCACTTCTATGTGCCCTGCACGGCAGTAAGTAAGGAGATGGTGAAGAAAATACTAGGTGAGGGTATCCAATTTTACCTTACTTACAGGTTTGTTTCTCCAGCCAAGTGCAAAAATGGCTTAAGGGTCCTAAAGATCTGAATGACTGCCCAGATCCCTCAGAAAAGAGCTCTTGGTGTTACCCTACTGTGAGAGAATTATCAGGTGGAACTGTTCAGTCTGAAAAAGAAGGAGAGAGAGGCATAAAGTTCAACCCCACAAAGCCCAACCTTCATTGAACACAGTGAGGAAACAATCCCATGCTCCTGTGAACAGCTGTCATTTGGCATTAACCGAGCTGCAGCTTATATCAGGGTCAAGCTGGCCTTTGTATTTGGAAACATCTTTAGTGCTTGAGAAGAAAGGGTGTAAAAGCCATGAAGCATTATGCCCAATTAAAACTGTTTTCAAAACCTCAGCAAAATATAAACATGCTCAGCACTGCAAAGCTAACAAAAAAGAAACGCTTATTTTTTGAAGACACTGGTTTTAGCTCCATTCACCTTGATCCAAACGCAGGCAGTGAACAGGAGGATTTTATTGTACTTTAACCATGTCTGAAAGCATTGAAAATTACAGTTCAGATACTAGTCGCATCCTGTAGTTAAAAAATTAGGGAGATGAGAGTGAAGTAGTGGAGAGAACCCAACCGCACAGGGATAAAAGAGATAAATCAACTCAAGGACCTGTGTTCCAACTGCTGTGAAGTATAATGGATTTCATCTCTATCTGAATGCTCAGACGATAAAGGTACGGCAAAGAGGTAATAGCAGCGCTAAGTGTAAAACATCACATTACCTATAACTGCAAGATGGCAGCACTGTGGGAAACAACCGGCTTGGGGGAACTAAAGGTAAGCAATGTGCCTCATCACTCATCTGGTAAAGTATCTGGATTTATGCCAGTGCAGTGTGGGAACAATTTATAGTAAATTAGGACATTTCTAGCGTCCACTAGATCCAAATATTGTTTCATTTGAGAGCTGGATTCAGTGGAAATTTCCCTCTAGCCAGACTGTGGAGGGAAGGAAGCATGAATGACAGATGTTCCCATACAACAGCAGCACCATGGGGACACCAGGAGTATTTTGAGTCAGTTTTCTTCTCCATCTTTCTGGCATCTCTTTCTTCATAAACACAAGTGCCAAGAAATGACATGGCTGAGGTCTTCTACTGGCTTCAAGCTCAGCCGAAAGGCACGGGGGACTGCGCAAAGTTTCACAGGTTTCTAAGTGCCCCAGAACTTGGGGGTATACTGCCCAAAAAACTGGTCTTTTTTTATATCAATTTCCTGGAAGCATAGATTATAAGATTATGGTGTATGGTGTTTTCTCATTTACACTAAGACTGTCCAGCAGCACATAGCTGCTGAAGGAAGCATTAATGGAGATACAGGAAGAGTTAATACTCAATTAATTCTGGCTTTTGATATATGCATTCTGCCATCATACTGGCTTTGCAGTTTTAGCTGGGAAACTTACAGTACTGGTATCACATGCCCTGAAAAGTGTGCTCTTCCCCTCAGTTTTCTGTTTCTCTATGTTTCTGATAAAATCAATTTTTCAATTAAAAACAAAAAAAGAAATGCAAACCAACACCGTCCACCCAAACCCCGAATACTGCCCATCAGTTCAGGTCTTATTCCTGTATTTACCCAAGCACAGGACCTAGTTTATGCAAAAGACGTCATGTTTGATTTTGGTCACGTCACTTCTCAGGAGAGAAATTCATCTGACCTAACTTCATATCTAAAAATTAGCTATCTAAAATTAGGTGTCTACTCCAAGCTTTCTGCGTAGGCTGCACTGTTGTCAGAGAGAGAGAGAGAGACAAAGTCCCCCAGAGGGTGCTTCATCTTCTCCAGGCTGTGGAGCCCAGGTCTTTGCTTCAGTGATCATTAATCTTCGATCTGGGCTCTCTGCTTGCCCAGCAGGACACATCTGATCCAGATCAGGAGTGATTTATGCTGGCTTTATGCACAGATAAACTCAGAGCCAGCAGACCAGGGCAGCTGTGAAATGAGGATAATTCTTTCCCTCTCCCAATCTTTTGCTTGTTCTGTTCCTTCGAATTTCAATCCAGCAAATATTTACCCATGTTTAATTTTAGACAGATCTGTAAAAATAAGCAGGGCACAGACTTTCTGCAGACTGAGGCCCAGGACTGCAAATCTTCAGATGAACATCTGTTTCTCAGCACGTTTTTGTGCTGCAAGTACCATGCAATTCCAGCTGAGACTTCTAGGTCCTTAACTATTAGATTGCTGTCATCAACATCAGTGTCGGCTGGCAATCAAACATCTTCCTGCTCCAGATACAAAGGAATAGGTGGTATTTACAAAGGTCCTCTCAGCCTTTCTCTTAATCATTTGCCTCCACAGGCTAAAATGAACTCAGCACAGTTCTGCCTCAATGATCCAAAATTGAAATAAAATCATGGGTTTTATCAGGGTAATGCTTGCCAAAACACACACTAGCATGCCTCTCTGATCAGTCCACAGGGATGAGCCAGATAAAGGGCATGTGACAAGCAGGAACTTTTCAGAAGCATTCAGACTTGGCAGTGTATTAGCATTCAATAAAAAGCTTGCATGAACCCAAGTTCTGCCTCTGCTTGTTTGCAGAGTTAAAATATTGCCTTAGAAAGAAAATAAACCAAATACGCCTCAGCAGCTTAATGAGAATTTTGTTATCCTTTACTATATTTTATTATACTACCTTTTATTTACTAGTATGGAAATACTCAGATTGTTCTCTGTAACAGAATAGTGATTCTTTTCCCCTTTTCTTCGGTTTTTAACTAATCAGCTTGAAAACACGTTTGCCATTAATCTGATAACCACCATTTCCTTCAGTAGTGCTCAAACCCTGGCGTTCAGATTAACTTTATTTGAAGATAAGATCTAATTCATTTTTTGTATCTTTTTAACTACAAAATGCAATTTAGGTATAATTATCCCTTTTACTGAGCTTAAGGTAAGTTTACTATTTACCCTGGACAACACTCAGGCCAGTTCTCCATACTAATCTCTTTCCAGTTTAGACGATAAAATGACCATATTGCTCCGAACTTTCATTTTATTGTTTTTCCCATGGAAGCCCTAGGAGCCTTAAGTATCATAATGACCCTGTGGATATACAGACTTGCTCACAGCAGATAGATGCTGATCATAGGGACCAGAGGTGAGTCTTCTAACCTCTGGGACAGATGTTCCTTTCTGTTTTACCTATTCGAGATCCCTTTCTCCAGGGGGAAGAAATAAGCGCTTCCAGATTGTGATTTATTTGTTTCCAGAAACTGCCATAGGATGAGACAGTGAGTGCTCTGGGTGGTCTAGATCTTTCTGCAGTCTTCAAAAGGAGTCTTGACAAAGGGTTTGCATACAGGATTCCATTACAAACCTCCACAAGAGGATAGACACATCCCATTATGTGTGTAAAGGCAGAAAACAGCCTAAAGTGCCCAAGATTTTTGCCCAGTTGCACTGCCTATTTACAGGCCCTGTGTTCTGCAAAAGCTTGCTTTGATTTGTTCTCCTGATGTTCCTCTCCTGGTGACAAAAGAGGAGAACTTAAAAATAATTTCCAGCTCCAAGGCAACACAGGAATGCCAGAGAGAGCCTTAGCCTATGTCACTGTTAATGTCTCTGCTGCCATAGCGGGCTGGGGAAATAGCAGTTAAATACTGTACTTAAAAAATTCCTATCTGCATGGAATCCCAGACATTTCATGGTACCTGCAGTGATGTCATTAGCCCCCTCTTGAAAAAATAAGCTTTTGTCCTCAGCTGCTATAACCCTAGGAAATTCATCAGCACAGCTGGGTTCTGAGAAGGCATCAAATCACATAATACATGGGGATAGTCAGCTTACTCTTACCTGCATTTCAAAGCAATTTTCTTGTCCTTAAATAATCTACACATGTTAATTAGAAGCTAGTAAAGTAGCTTAAATGGTGTGAAATTAGAATGAATTATTCATGTCATTTCTTGGCTGCAGCAGTTGCAGATAGTGTTTTTGTTTGGGGAAAAAAAGACTTAAATAATGAGACGATGAAAATTCTTATATTAATTTGTTTTCCCAAGAATAGAAGCCTTTTCTGTTGAACAGGACTTCAGGTTACAGGACTACTTCAGATAAGAAAAAAACACTCATTTAGCTGGTACATGTTGGCTGACCCTTAATCACTGACTAGCCTCAAACATTTCAGAGACATCAGTGATGCAAAACCAGCCTTTTGCAGGTTACATAGCCCATGTTCTCTGCCCATGTCAAAATGTTTCCTATGGCAGGAAAAGTAATTTAGAGGTTGCTGATTCAGGATGGAATACTACAAGTTTACCATTTTCTAAGAAACATTTCTGCAAGGAGTGGAACAGATGGGTCCATTTCTCCTTGGGAGCAGAGGCCAGCTTTGGTGATGTGCTTTGAACACAAGTAGCCCATGATTCCCTGACTTTCTGAGAAGAGCTACAGACCTGGATCTTTCTATCTCTTCCAACCTAAGGCTGAATAAGTAGTAAGGACAGAGATGAAAGGCAGAATTTATAAGTACTAATTTAGCAGGTTTTGACTTAGAGCAACTTTGCTAATGGAAAATGACTAAGACTTTGACAGAAAGATAATTAGCAGAAACGCAATTAAGCTATCCCAACAGGAACCGTCTTCAGCTTCTCAGCCAGAACAGTGCTGTTCTATCTCACCAGGTAGAGCAGTTTCAGTGTCATCCAAAAGTTAAAGAAAGCGTATCCTCATTTATTTGTTTGAAAACAAATTCAAAATCCAACAGGGAAAATATTACAAGAAAAGGAACATAGAGGAGTTGAAATTCGTGAATGAGAGCTGAGGAAAAGCTACAAAGATGCTGCATCTGCATTTGTCCACTTTATGGTACCTGAAGAAGCTGTAAATTTTTTTACTCCATTACAAGTAAAGACCCTTCTTCTAAATGCATGACATTCACTGTTTTTATAGTTTATACACGGCTGCACTTAGGATCACTGGAAAAGCCTGCATCCTCCGAACCTACTTCCTTTTCCTCACCCCCTAAGCTTATACGCAGTGAGAGATCTTAGACTGGCAAAAGGGTTAGCAGCACAAAAACAAGAGACAGAAAGAGAAGGAATGCACAGAGCTCTAACACAGCTTTTCCAAAAAGCGGAGAAATGCAGTAGCCAGGTAAAAAAGCTCCATCTGGGGATGTGAAACTCCAGTGCTACACCCAGGGTGTAGCTGATGGTCAGCTGTAGTACCTCTTAATGAACACCGAACAGCAGCCTGTACGTTTCATTAAAGGGTTGAATTACTCTGCTTTTCTATAGGATAGAAGCTTATTTTCGGGGGCATTACTCAAGAGTAGATGACATAGGGGAAGTTCACAGCTAAGTGTACCCCTTAATAATGTGTTCATGTTCCTATTCCTGAAGTCAATGGCAGATACAGGAACAGACCCAGTTTCAACTCCCAGTTCAGTGACTTACTCAGTAGACCAAAAAATTGTTTTTTTATATAGACAGACATATAAAGATATGGATGGATGGCTCAAACCCTGATTTTATTACCATATGGGCACCTAAAAATTAGCATTTTAAAATGCAAAGAATTTGAACTGCTGCGCATATTAATGACTCCAATCTTCTACAATGACGTAGTACTGAAATGACCTATAAAAGCAGTTAATATCAGTAGAAGTGAGATCAGACATAACTTCAGTGCTAAAAACCCTTCTATGACTACACAGGAAAGCACACTTTATCATCATACTTTGCCCACTCTTTATAATGCAGACATATCAAATGTTATGGAACAATTTCTAGCAAATATCTAACACAATGCTGTCCATTTACCTAAAATCCTGAGCTGCTTTATATCATCTCATCTTGCAAAGCTCCTGCACCTTAAGCGGAAACCTCAAAGCACTGTCAGAATAAGTTTTAGAGCTGGCATCTGTGTGTGGATTGACATCCTCAGTGAATGCTTTTAAAATGTCTGTAGAGGACCTTTTTGCCCCCTACCCTGCTAAGATTTGTGATTTCCCATTGGGTTTTGGTGTTCTCTCACACACTCCTACAGAGTAACAAGGTACACTGTCTGAGCTATTGTAGATACTTCTTGCGACAGAAAGTGAGAGAAAAGATGCATGCCATCAAGCTCACAGCAGGAGAAAAGGAACATACGTCTCCAACAACATCAAATGGGTCAAGTTTTTGGCAGTGGGACTCCCACAGATTTCCAGGAACCACAAATATGATCTTTGTGCCTCCCCAAGCACCCCAGATATGTGATCCATTTGGGGGAATATAACTTTAGATTTGCCTTTTTCCTGTCTTCTCTCCATTAATTTTAACTGATGCAGTGAGACGTAACATGGCAGAGAATGTCCCTGATGCTATCATATTTTAATTCTTTATGCAATGACATGAAGGTTTATTGTTCAATAAACTTGTTGGGTACTTAGTAGAAATGGCAGTGCAGAAAACATGGTTGTCACTCACATTTGCAGATGAAGTCCTTTAATGTCTGGAACCAATAAGGATGGAGCAACCACAAGTGGAGCAAGCTACAGTAAGTCATGAGAGCAACTTGAAACTTTGAAATCTATTTCCTTAGAAATTTGGATATGTCAGCGTTTCCAGTGAAATTAAAAATCCATAGAATTGTACTAAAAGAAAAGATTGCAGGCTAATCCACAAACACTGATAACTTTTTTTTCCCTCTAATTAATATACTTCTTTTCTTCTTCAAAGTGTTAGGCTATTTCATTACAAACTCAAATAGGGGATGCTTTGATCTAAAAAATAAGGTGTTTTAGATCTGTGCTAATTAGCAGCTGTCCTTAAAGATTTTTACAATAAATTTGATGAAAAATGACATTATAACCTGTCATGCCTACTATGTGCTTAGTAGGAGAAGATCACAGAACAGCTGTGGAAGATGCCCCTGCCCATGGCAGAGGGGCTGGAACTAGATGATCTTAATTCCAACCCTAACCATTTTATGATTCTATGTTTATTTGACATGATACCACATAACATCAAGATATGAGTGTGTGGAGCATTTTGAAATGAAAAAAATATATATGAAAGTGAAAAAAATCATTTTTGGAAGGGGCTGGTTGCAAAGACCTATGACCCTGCTGACAGATGGAAGGGTTTTTACTGTGCAACAGGCCCTTTAAGGGAACTACCTGCCCTCCAGCTCCACCCTACAGCCAGTATATAAGCCAGCTAGGTGGGTCTGGGTAGCTGATGAAGGTTTGAGCTGCTACAGGAGATACTTTGGGTTGATGGATTGCTGCACTACAAAGGCGTTCACTTGGACGGAGGCAGCTATCAAGAGAAAGGTATTGCTGGGGCTGTCTGGGTGAGGACATCATTGGTAGTTGAAACCCTTTACCTATTGGAGAGTCTGAAATGCAGTGTACATCTAAAGGATGTACTTGGTGACCTCTTGGTGGAGGAGTCTGTGAAGTCAGTGGATGGAGTGGCTTTCACCTGTTTGCTTTAGAGCTTGGGCTAATGTGATGATCTTGTGATGAATTAGTTGTGCTTTGTGATCTGTAGTGCTTGATCTTTAAGTGCTGCTGGGCTTTTTTTGTCTTTGGGGTGTTAGGACATAGCGTGTAGCTGGCCCCTTGATGTGGGAGGGAGGCTGAGGTTGGGCAGCTGTCTAGCACCTACCAGAAAACAGATTTGAAATTAGGTTCTGGTTTTCCTTGCCTGTAGCTCTGGCTAGAGACTTCTGGGCCTCTTATTTCAATCCTGATGAGGGATACACCACAGCATGTTACTTTACGTTCTTAAAAATGTGCTTCAAATGACTTGCGCTAATTCTAGCAGTTGTCTGCAGTACTTTTTGCTTTAAGATGCTTAAAGTATGAATAATGAGGACAGAAGGAGCAGGCCAAGGGTCAGGCATTACTTATCCAGATGAAACAGGAAGGAATAGCATTTGGAAAACAAAATTATTTCCTTGAATGAACTCTTGATATAGATGAGAATTAACTTTGCCAAACCCAGATGGTGCTGCAAGGAATAGTGAAGTTAATTTCTCCTGTTGCTGAAGTGCAGTGTAACCTATTTGTCCTTTATCTGTCCTTGTTATGTGGTGATGAGATCAAAGCTGACATCTCGATGCAGTTTTGCTGAAACTGGGCAAGTGATGCTCTCTACTGAATTCATAAAGAGAAAATACATTTGGAAAGAAAAACCTAGTGGGGCTGCCTCACAAAAATTTTAGTGTTCAGAAAGTATCTTATTTACTGTAATAACTGCTGCTTCTTGTAATGCTACATTATCCTAAAAGGTAATGGATTAAATATTAAGGTTATAAAACATTTTCATCATCTCAACCTTGTTGGTATATTAAACTACTGGCCAGTTTTCATGCCAGTCTATTTACACCTGTGAAAAGAGATTATAAACCACAATTGTACTTCAGTGTTACAGTCCCAGTTCTGCCCCAGTTGCAGAGGTTAGAGGCTCCTTTAATTCCAGCTCATTCTCATTCTCCAGTGCAAGCAATCATGACGCACACATTTAATTCTTGAGGGCTATAGTTCAGTGTCAGTCTGTTGCTCTTGATAGATTGATTGTGTCCATCCCAGCACAGCTGTGCAAAACACTGCTTAAAGATATGTGGAAGAAAAGTAAGAGAATCAAGTCCATAGTGTGCCAGAACAACTTTTAAAATGTGCTTTGCTTGTTAAAAATGATTCTTCTATGCATCCTCCACGTGAAGTTAAAGGGCCTTGCTCTGGTGCAGAGCCAAGTGCTGAAAACGCTGGGAGCACTGGTGGAGGCTTGGCTTCTCAGTGTGTTGTACAGGGTGAAGCCCTGATATAGCCTTTAAGTTGCACTTAATCTTCATAGCTACATCTCTAAATTCTCTAAGTACAAGGTGACAGTGTCTCTTAGAAAGTGTAGTAAACAGCATATTTCTGAATTTTAACTAACACAGTATTTAATACTGCTGCAGGATGTATGTCCCTAATAAGGAGAGCAGTTATAGGTGCGAAACTCGTGGTTTTCAGCTTTTGAATGGCACCTTTATTTCGGTGACATTCTTGTGACTGTAATGGCTGTGTTTTCTTGGATCAAGGGTCTTGGCACCTACAAATGCCAGTCTGTCTCTAATTAATAAGGACCCGGACCTTACTGGTACTCAAGTATTCAATGGCTGTGGATTTACACAGGGCTAAGTATGGGCACACCCAAGCATCTAGCTGGTGAGCTATAATGTGGAAAGGGTGGCCTTTTGGCCATGCAAGATGGCTCAGAAATGCTGTATAGCTGCAATGACAAATTCAATTTAAGTTCTCACAATTTCTACATGTATTTGTTGAAAAATCAGTGCTGCATAGAAGGCTTCAGATGAGTTTATTACATATTCTGAGCACACAAATAAGGTCTTAAAAGCTCATTTAAGAACCATGTAAATAGCTGGTGCCCATCATCCTGAAGTTGTCCACAGGTCTGTAGGTAGTACTGCCCACTTAAAGTCTTCATAATATAGATGTTGCTTGAGGTCACAGGAGATAATTCCTAATAGGCAGGCAGGAGTACAAAAATGCTTTCCACTTCTCATCTGCTTTGTGAAAGAGGCTGCAATGATGGTGACTAAATAACACAAAGCTGGTGACTCTCCTTGCAAACAAGTTGTGATCTTTGCAAACAAAGATTTAGCAGGTGTGTAGGTGGCACATACTGAGTGGGCTAAATTCCTTCTCAGTATCTCCCATTGAAGTCCGTTCTTTTCCATGCTTCCCTGGCAACAGTAAATAGTGGTAGGAGTAAATGGTGCTTTATCTCACCCAGGCACTCTTCATAGAGAGACTAATATACCTTATTAGATCAAGATCACCACAGTAGTGTATATCCTATTCTTTACAAGATATGTTCACGTGGAATTTACACCACTTCCAATAACAGAATATCCCAAATTTGGGAAATTGCACCACAATGTCAGTTTTCTGTTGCTTTTCCTTCCTTCTTAGGAGTAAATTTAGGAATTTATTATCTCATGGAAGATTGCTCTTCTCTCGGAAGGATTTCAAATATTCTGTGAAATAAGTCTCCTAGAACAGCTCACTGAAGTTTGTCAGTTTCCTTGGGGTGTCTGCAGATTATGCCAGACAAATCTCTTGCTAGACAGCCTCAAGCTGAATTTAACACTTAATCTGGGTCTGCAATTTGTGAAATATCTCAAAGCCAGGCTCTAAATATCTCTGTGGTTTGGAAGAATTTGAAGCTGGAGCTGTACTTCAGCTTAAACCTCTCCCTCTAATACTTATTGTGAAAATATCTTGTGAGGAACAGAGTGGTCTAAGGAATTTTGAAACATCTTTGTTTCTCAGCACTTAGACACACTGAAAGCCTTTTTGGCTCTCTTCCTTCCCTTTGCTTGGCTTTCATAAGATCTTACGTTCCACAACAAAGAGAAAGCACTCCTTCAGTCCTCAAAAATAAGCTATTTGAAGAAATAAAAGCAAACAGCTTTAAAGTTTTGCTTTCGCAGTTTTACACATAAAAAAATAACCCATCATGTTTGGCTTGGTTGTGGTCAAGTAGATAATGTTGGATTTGTTTCATGTGTGAGACCTTTGCAGTGGAGGATGGAGATCTGCTGTGGTTTGAAGGCTGGTGTCAGGGTGAAGCTGACAGTTCCCATTGTATGCCTTATGTGGGGCGATCTCTACTTATCTGTTAGTAGGCTTCTGGTGGCAGCATAAGAAGGATTTTCAGGGCTGCAACTTCCTCAGACAAATGTAACTAAAATATGAAATGTTTATCTGTGTAAAAGTGAGGAAACTAGCTAAGGTCGTATCTACTCTGCTGTACTTCTGAGCTCAGGTCAGAGTGTGCAAAGCAGTCTCTGCAAGTATTTTGTGTATGGTATGTTCATTGTCCATTAACTTAAAACCACTATGCTGCTCTATTAATTATGAATAGGCACCCTGCCTTTTAAAACCATGTCTGGGGCTGGTTCAAGTCTGCTTTGCTTTTCTATATTGAGGTAAGTCCACCACTAACTCAGGTGCTTCTCTCAGCTTGTTTAAGTGAGATTAGAAACAAGCCCTCAAAACCCAGCATCTGAGTATCACTTGGAAAACAGTTTACTTCTATTTACTTGTATTAAGGTTCAGCCAAAACAACCCAGTAGCTTTTCAGAGTCTTCAGGATGTACCTTGGAATCAAGATTTAAATGACATTGCTATTTCAAATATCTGCTTTGCATTTTTCAGTGGTAAGGAAATATTGCAGAAGAAACTCACTCTTGCACACAGCTGGTTTACTGCATACAGCAAAATTTTCCATCAGGCGCGTAGGATACACATCATCATTTAAGAACAAAGGGTAAACAAAAAACCAAAACAAAAATAAACTGAGAACATGCCACCTTGTTATTTGTCCTTTAATGTTTTCAAAGCATTTGCATTTCAAAACACACTAATCTGTCCACTTTGATTTATTTTTATTGAAATACAAATCAAACTCAAAGCCCAAGGGATAGGGGGATTTTTTTTTTAGCCTGTGGCAGAGAAACAATTTTAATTTATTTTAAATGTGTTCTGTGCTCCTTT
Organism: Psittacus erithacus; assembly: GCA_009867235.2. NCBI lineage: Eukaryota > Metazoa > Chordata > Aves > Psittaciformes > Psittacidae > Psittacus > Psittacus erithacus. The sequence continues at coordinate 165,390 of WYDI02026282.1, forward strand.
GTTCTTGTTCAGTCAAAACATATATGGATTCCACTGAGTTTTGTTCAACTGAGGAATAATTGAGAACTGCAAAAGATTTTTTTCACTGTGTAGCTTTGTAAATCCCCCCCCAGGTGTTGAGACAAGGTCAAGAAACTGCCCTACTTCTATGATTACATGGAAACCTACATGCTTGTGGAAAATGAAGAAGCCTAAGGGGAGAAGTTCTTTGATAATTACATGACAAGCAGAGGATGCTAGTGGCTGGCTGGACCCTTTGCTCCAGGGAAATGCCGAAGGACTTCAAATAGTTGACTCCAGGCTATTTTTGGCATCTGCACTGGGTACAAAAGCAGCCAATGTCAAGTGCCTGAGCTCCTTGTAGGTGAAGAGTGTACTTAGATGCTTAGCATCAAGCCACAAATTTTCCTGTGATCCTAGCTAAAGGAGATGTCAGAAATAGGTGCAATTTGGACATCTGTTTTCATTTTAACAAACTATCATTTTCCAAGGAGGGAAAAACACTTTATGAATTCCTGATCAGCTCAGTTGACTCAGCTGGATTTCAGACAAGACTCTAGGAGTCCAATGGCTGACCACCAAACTGGAAATGTGCTTCCCTCAGTGGCACTGGAAGGCTGCTCTAGTAGTTAGGAAGGTCAGAGCATATGTTTTACTTCCTGTAGTTCAGGAGCAAACTCTCCCTTATCATTAGATCTCCTAGGGATTTGCTAATGTTCAATGTCTTCCAAGATGCTGCTGTTCTGGTAGAAAAAGGATTAGTTTTGCAGTCAAAAGCTCCCGAGGTCCTTGAAGCAAATATTGTTTGAGTGCCACCAGATCCGAACTCTAAGCAGCTTTGCACTATGATGCAATGGATGAAATGGAAAATGGCAAAAGATTCCCATGTATTTGAGCCAAAAAAATGCAATGTCTTTTAAGTATCTTTTTCTCCTCTGCTTCTTTTCTGAGACAAAAGATTACCTTAAATCACATTTGACTTAATAGGCAAATAGAATAATGGCGCTCATGCTGTATTTCTTATTCCTGTGGATTTCTTCCACCAATAGGTTAGAAATAGAAGAATGACTATATCAAAAATAACTTATTCACCTCTGCTACCAGAAGTATTTTCTTAAATTGCCAATCTCCTCCCCATCTTTTCTTGCCTCTCTTCACCTGACTTGTCTGAATACATATTGGGGCTGAGAGAAAAGTCTTTCCCCATCAGCATATTATCTGCATATAAAGAACACTGAACACTTCTCAGATTAATTAGTATTTTTAGCACAAAGGAGAATGATAGTTCTCTTCAGCTGTGGATGGAATAGGAATTAGGTAATTGCCTGATTAGGAATGAAGGGATAGAAATTTAGGGAATTATCCTAAAGACTTTATTTTTGCCTGTTGAAGTCTAGTGTTTCTTGTTATCATCCTTAGTTCTTTTCTAATGTCTTGTCTCCTGACAAAACACCTGCTACCCGAGAAAAGATTTCCAGAGCAAGAAAGTACTGTGTTTAGATACGGTAAATGTTGAGTGCAGGGGTGTTAATTCCTACATGCACAAATTGATGCTAACTGTGTCTTCCTTCTAATTGCTTCTGTAAGGTAAATGCAAGTACCTCACAGGCTATGCACTGGTATGAAAATATTTGTATTTCAGTGTGCATTGGTATGTTGTGCGTGTGAAAGGACTCGTGCTTTGTTTTATGGATGTGCTGTGCCTGTGTACTCAGTGAGCAGTAGACAAGCAGGAATGTGCAGGGAAGATGAGCAGCCAGAGCACATGATCTCTGAGGAAAAGGAATGGTAGAGTCTGAGTGGAAATTTACAGCTGCAGCTGGAGACACTTGAACTGTATCAGAGTAACCTCAATAACTCTGCTTTCTGGAAGATGCTGCAAAGGACTAGCCCATTTCTTCTTTCTAATGAATAATGGAAAAGGCACTCCAACATTACTAATTAGGAAAGATTTTATTCTAGTAGACTTTAATAAGGAATATTAATAAGCATCAACTTGAACAACATTTTGGGAGCATGGAGGTGTGCAGAGAAGCTTAACACGCAGGGCTCTGGTGAAAGCTGCCAACAAAGAAGGTGGAAAAACTGTCCAAAGTACTGCATGGAAAAGAGTCTTCTCTTGCCCAGACCCCAGTTAAGCTCCAGGTAGAAGTCCTGAGTTTCTTTTCAGAAGACCTAATCCAATAAAGACAGAAGGAAATTTTGCACCTTATTTCCAAAGAAGTGGGCATCCCAACACATTCTATTGGATCCTTGCATGCTGTATTTCTCACAGGCCTTGTATCTGCACTTGCACCTTAGATCACTGAGATGCAGAGAGAAAACTCCTCTGTTTAAAGACAAACTTGACAAAAATTGATAGTTCTGACTTCTGGTTTCAAGCTAATTGGTAGCTGACAGCTGTGCTCTACTGCTTTGTGAGTGCCCATTATCAAACCTCAGCCCAGGAATTTGTCCACAGGTGGAGTATCCCAGCTTTTGCTGTATCTTCATTAGTAGTAGTACATCCAGCATAGGAAAATTCCACTAGCACCTAAAATACTGCAGTGAAAGCCATGATGAAACTTGAGGTAAAAGCAAGTTCCAGCTCTGCAGAGCAAGCAACTCTGTTTACTAATTATACCCACTGAGGTTTCAGATGAGGAAGTTCTTCACAAGAAGTAATGTGATTCCAGGGAGGTCTGTTTGCAGGTCTGCTGACTGGTGCTCCAGTGCGATTTGGAAGCAGCATATCTGGAAGAGACGAGAACAGGATAAATTTGTCCTGTGCTAAGCAGCTGATGTTCATGTGGTTGTGACACTAGGTGAGGTCTCTAGCGTGTTTGGCCTTTCTACGATACATGCAGCAAGGTGATTGCTGACCTGTCAGGCCTCAGGGAATTCACAATGATGTTGCTTGAGCATCCTCTTTCATACAGCTCTGTGGCTGCCATCACACAGTTGTATTGCATTGGCTGCTCTGGCTGAATCAGAGGCTTTTTTTAGTGGAGAGATGAAGTAGTCAGTTTCCTGAAGTGGGTGGGAAAGTAACCTATAACTGATTGTATGGAAAGGGAGTTGCCTTTACCTTAGAACAAAGTATGTTTTCATTAAGAAGCACTAACAGGAGTGTATCTGCTGGTGCACATTATAGATCAGACTAAAAATACTGAGCTATCCACTGGAAGATCCTTTGGAGAGAGCTTTTAATTTGCAGAGGTGGATTCATCTGGTATGACAGCTCATTAGATCTAATATTGGACTTCCTTAGAGCTATCACTGGAGAAGATTCTCCTGTGGAACAGTTCAGCTTAATCAAACACGGACCTCTGAAATGGGCCAGATGTGTCTGCCCTCCCCAGTCAAATTTATAAATGTCTAAAATTAGACAAATGAGTCCCTACACTATATGTATCTATACTGCCTCACAGTTGCTGCTGTTAATAACTTGGCAGCAAGGTGCCCTTGATCCTACTTATTCTGCATTTATAAATAAATATTTGGTGTGTTAGTGACTCAGACCCATTGATTGAGGTAGTTATCTGAGGTTTGAATTGATTTCTTATCCATGGCCAGTAAATGTTTTTCTAAGACCTGCCAGTTGTCTACTGCTTAGGAAGCTCATCAAAATGTCAGGCTTAGTTTGAGTTCTGGCCAGATTGACAGCAGTTACATCCAGTCCCACATTCTGCATAAGACCCAGGGAGATGCAGTCATGAAAATACCTGGAAACTCATTTAGATTTAAAAGATATCCCACCTGATAAATCATCGTGAACAACTGCTTTTTGTTCACATGTGCTCCTAGCAAGAATCTTTCCTGAGCCTGAACAACTTGAGATAATAGGCTTTGTTGTAAATGGGCCAGAGATTTTTCTCTGTTGGAGATCATACTTCTGTGTGTCACTACTGTTCACTTACTGTAAACTGAACCAAGAAACTCATTATATGAAAAAATGGGGGGAATAAAGTTTGTGGTTATTATGTGAGTTTTCTTTTTGATGCAAGCCTTAATCTTATTGAATAGCTGCCCATCACTGTACTATCAAGTTTAATGATGAAGAAAAGAATACAAATGTGCTTTTGGCTGGTCTCCTTATCTAAAGGCTGTGATCTTCGTCAAGAAGATTGACAAAGCCTGCGTTCATGGGATTTATTTATGCACGCTGATATGTACAGTCTGGGGACAGGCTTCTTCTCATGCTACTTTCTTGAAGACAGATGTCAGCACTGTTCAGAGAAAGGTGCTGTTGTGGACTTCAATACTCTGACATGCTGTCCATCTTGTCATCTTGAATAGTGCTCTCCTGAATTAGCTGGTACAGCTGGAGAGCTATGCTTTTATGTCTGTACTGTGGTCTCTCAAAGTGAAGAAGTGACCACTTCCAAGCTAAAGTTTTGGGGTTTTTTTGTAGCTGTTGTCCTATTACTGTTCTAAAACCTGCTGCTGTTTCAAGCTGGCCATCATAATGCAGAGGTCTAAGGCTAAAAGGAGTTAACACCAGCCTGACACCTTTTTTCAGGATCACTGGGTTTTAAAAAATAAGAGGACCAGGAAATTAGGGGGTGCATAAATAAACTAAACAAGGGCAAGTCAGTGACCCTGGAAGGTTCCTTCCCACTGAGCAGTCTGTTTGAAATGGCTAAACTTCTAACTGTCTAGTAAGTTATTTTCCCATCTTACTGTTTACAGAAGAGCATCACTGAATTATGGCATAATCTGCCTTTAAAAGTGCTTGAGAATGGCAGCTGCCCACAGTTACTTGCAAAACCATTTAGTCCCATCCAGAACTTAATGTGTCTGTCCATAGACAGGACTAGTTGAGGCTAGTTAGCCGCTAAACAGGTGGGCAATCTTCAGGCTATGGGGTGGAAAAACTGATTAAAGAAAAGTTATATGCTGTGAGAAGGGATGCTTTGGGTCTAAAGCTAAAGGGATTTTCTGATTAACTTGCAAACAAGTGACTTCCCCATTATGAGTTCAAACTTTGCTCAATGCCAGCTAAATAAATTTGTATCAACCTTAATAAGCATGAATAAACATGAGTTATTGTGAATAAACACAAAAGGAAGGCCTTTCCCTGAAGCATGACAATGACTTAATATCTTCATTTTGCTGTTAGTGTAAAGATGAGACTAAATTCCCCTATCTCCTTTGATTTCCCTCTCCCCTTAGGTTTATAATGTATCTGCTAGCAGTAGCTGTAGTTGAGCTAATGAAACCCACCAGCAGAAACTCCAAACCAAATCACCCTCACTATACTCGCTGTGATATTTCAAGGCCTTTGAATACTGCTCTGCTAAATATGCATGATACTTCTCGTAACAGCTGCCGTCAGAAGTAAGCTATTGCTAATGGAGACAGAACTCATTATTTCTAGCCCATAATGACTCGACTGCAGGCCAACACCACTGCTGTGCACAAAGCTACTTGCTTTCAGCCTGGCCATTAGGAGTGATGTGGCTCCATGTTGGCAAGGTACAGTGGTTTCTGGAACAGCTACCATGACATACCACTCAAAATATAAATTCATTGACCTAAATTGGTTAGATACCAAATTGAGTAGCTTTGGAAAAGGAGCAGGAAGGCAGATAAGGGTTTTATTATGGTCCTGTGGAAGCAAATTGAATTCAATCTCAGCAGGTACCACTAGATGTAACAGGCTGGGTTGTTTTGTTTATTTTGCTAGAGGGAAGTGCTTTACCCTCACTGGTCATTAATCAGGTTTAAAGAGCCCATTTTATTAGTTACACTGCTATACAGATTTTCCCCTCTTGCAGGGTATTTTAAATAATATGAATCAACATTCAACTTGAAAACATTGAAACATTTGGCAGAGAAGTTTCAAATAAGTGCATGAAAGGATATAAAAAGTAGGATCAATTTGACTGGAAAATGCAATACCCATATAAGTCCTAAATAACTGATGAGTGTGGAAAGGCTGATAAAAACAAACAAATCAATAGAATTCATTAACTGGGTGGCAGTGTGGTCTAGCAGAAAGACCACAAGGATGGGAACAAATTCCCTTGTGATTTCAGCCTGTACTCCAGGACTGAATAACAGGTATTTAGGCTTCAGCCTCTTTTTAAAGCTGTCTGAAGGATTTAGGTATTCACATCAATAGGACTTAGATCCTTAGATGCCTTCTCTTTGTCTGTCTGTACCACAGATAAGAACATCACTTAATCATTGTGCTTAGAAGTGTGCTCCAAGCAGGTAGTGAAAAATCAAAGACTTCAAGGGTTGAGGATATGAACTGTGCTCTGGTGAAGGCAATGGTAAGCCCACGCCTCCCCATTAAACAGGAGCAGGATGTTGTTCTGTCTTCAGCTCTGCAAAATTAATTTTCAAAGTACTGTTCCTCAGTTTCTAATTTTCACTAAGAAATGGCAGGGAAAATCTGGTGTCTTGCAGGATTTAGTGCATACATCATTTGTAAAAGCCCTTTTTAAATGATGCCTGCTCTGCATTTCATCTCCCTGAACATGTCCAGTTTCTACAAGGTTGGCAAGACAGTACTAAATAAACTAAAATCTCCCCCAAGCAAAGCCTGTCCTGCATCAACAGATCAACTTGTTGCATCCCAGCCATGAGACTGCTTTTGGAGAGGCCCCAGATATATGGGGGAGGTGGCATCACAGCAAAGCGAGAAGCTGCAAGAGACTTGTCTGTTGTATTGACTGGTTTTGGGTTTTTTCATGAGTTTGATTTTTCATCTGGATTTTAAAGCCTTTGCAGCTTTAGGCATCAGCTTCCAGGAAGTATAGAAGCATGATCTGTAGTAGTACACTTGAGAGCCAGACTAGTGAAAGATCTCATCTACTAAGCCCTGTTCTATACATTTAGCCCTCTTTCAATCCAACCTTTTAAAGGAGTCCTGTTTCCTCACCTTCAATAAATCCATTTCCATAGTGCTTTATTCTTCATGCTGTGTTTATTCAGCTTGGCTGAAAATGCAATTTCTCCAGAGCTGGGATCACAACTTAAGGTCTAACTCTGGGCAAATCTGTAGTGCTATAATGTCTTCTAATATATCTCAAAGTGCATATATGGATCCAAGGTCTGGCAGAGGCTGTGACTGAGCCTATAAAGCAGCAGACAATCTGCAAGCCTGGCAGCAGATTACTTCTACATTAATCATCCCAAGATACCCCTTCTACAGTTCAAGTTCTGTGTATATGTGGCAGTCCTTTTACATCCTGGATGGTTTTTTACTTGTCAGTCCTTTGCACTTTAAACTAATTCATAATCATCTCTGCAACTTCTCTGGTTTGACACAAATTGCCTGATTTTGTTGGTGACATGGACAGTGGGATTGAGTGCGCCCTCAGTGAGTTTGCGGATGACACCAAGCTGTGTGGTTCAGTTGACACGCTGGAGGGAAGGGATGTCATCCATGCTTGAGAGGAGGCCAATGCCAACCTCATGAAGTTCAACAAAGCAAAACGCGAGGTCCTGCGCCTGGATTGGGGCACTCCCAGGCACAGCTACAGGCTGGGTGGAGAAGAGATTCAGAGTAGCCCTGAGGAGAAGCCATGTGCCACAAACTGTGGGTCCACTCAGTGCTGGGTTCAGTAAGGCTGGGCAGCAAAATTTTTGAGCTTTACCAGCAACAGAAGCCCATGGATCTGAAAGCCCAGAGCCAAGTGCCTGCTGCAGTAAGAGATCTTGCGTGTCTACAGATAGTACTCAAATTTATAGGCAAAACTAGCCCAGCCACCAGACACAGACAGTGGGGCAGGGACCAATGGCTTGCTCTTTTAGACTTGACAAGTGCTCAATAGATATCTGGTGTTGGAGCAAGTAACTAGAATTAGGCTTGCAAAGAGGTGGAGAACCCTTTCTCTGAAGCCCAGTGGGTCTGATGTGACAATGCTCATGTCACATGAGGCTGGGTGATACTACATTGCATGTTTGTGGCTGTGCTGTACAGCAAATCAGAATTTTCTAGATTTTTAGAAGTTGACTTTCATTGAGGTTGTGCTGTGGTAACCTTTAAGTTAAATCATCTGATCCATTACAGATTCTTGGTGCTGCAGGGAGTATAAGAAACTGGCTGTAAATGCCACAGAGTCTGACTTATGACTGCTGAAGGTGACTAGAAACATGGATCATATTGTACCTTGGGTAAATTCTTGGGCAAATTCTTGGGCTTGTCTAATATGCTACCAAGCTTACGACTTCTGCTTGTAGCTGTGCCTTACACTTTTGGCTTTCTACACGAGATGACAGCTTGCCTTACAGGTGGCAATTCAGTAATATGCTTGCATTTTTGAGCCCTTTGACTGTGAAATGCACCATCCCAAAACCCAGAAATGTCAAAAATTCAGCTTCTGCTTTCTGGCAGTGTAGACTCATCTTTGTACACTGATTAACCTCACTAATGCAGTTTACACTGATTTGAGTTGAGGCACATCAGATAATCTAGAGTGTCATGGCCTAAGAGCTCCCTTAAACTATCTAAAACTCCAGCCATGGAGTCTTCCTACCATAGATCTGGATGCCCAATACAGTACAATAAACCCATTGGTTTGCTTCATGATAAACTATGTCTAATCTCTGTTGCTAGCCAGTAATTTAGACACCAATTTGTGACTTTTTGCATCCATAAATGAGGGCTGATTAGTGTGATCAAGGCTGCAGGAAGGTGGCTGGTATGAATGGGTTGCTTTCTTCAAAGCTCTGAAATGTTCCCTCCTCTGACAGGTATTAAACCTAAATGGGGGGAAAACTATATCTATGACTGATTCCTTCAAAGCAGGTGATAGCATTTAGAGTGTCCACTATGCAAAAGTAAAGGAAAAATACTGTCCCTTCAAACCAAGCTTGTTTTGGCACTGAAAATTCTCATCCTTGTCTTCAAATGAGATTTTCTGAAAAGAAGTGTCTGTGCCATAAAGCAGAAGGATTCAAGTGCATTTTCAAGCCTAAAAGCAATGGCTGCAGAGACACGCAGTTGTATCACCCATGTGGAACCCCACGGGACTAGTCATCCAGACAGCAGTCATCCTGGTATCACTGCAGGCAGACGCTGGTGCTCCTGAGGGTATATGGGGACACCACACACCTGGCAGCTTAGCAATATTAGTTTGTCATTAAGCTGCTTGGTGGGATGTCAAGTTAGCTGGAACACGATGTCCTGAGTTGCTGCTTGTGGTAATTTAGAGGCGCACTGCTTCATTTAAAGATTGTAAGCGCTGTAACGCTCTGGTTATAAGTAGATACTGAGCATCACTGTAAGGAAATGTTATCACAGCTAGCACCTTATCAAAAGGATTTATGTTGTTTGGCATGGAAGTTTACATAACCTAAGGAGTTTAACCTGGCTTTTATTAACATTTCTCTGAAGTGGAGTTTCTGGTGTTGGACACACAAAGATGGGAAAATGTATGTGCTCTTGGCTTTTCCTAAGTGCTTGCTTATATTCTGGGACTTACTGATAGTCACAATCTCTCCAGCCCATATCTTTGTCCACTTTTCTGTGCCTGATAAGCCTTATGCTTCCAGACCAGGCTGCCCAGTGTGCCAAAGCTGCTTCTTGAGTGCAAGGGGAAGGTGACATCTGCCAGCTTGCAATTAAAGAGCATACTTAGTGAATTAAAAGGTGTTGCCAGGCTAAGGCTGATTTCTGGATTCGCAGTGTCTGTGCCCTTTACAGGGAACAGTTGAGCAAGGTCGCTCTGTTTGGGTTGGCTAAAGGTGAAGAGAGACCTGCGGAGATTCTGGCAGATGCTCAGACATTTACTTTTTTGCCAGCTGGTAGATCAAAAAGACCTGTTAAATGGGAGCTTTCAAATCTTGCACATGGGGTTAATCCTATTTGGAGGGGATAAATGAGGGAGGAAGAATCTTTTAATCAGAGGTAGCAGAGCAAAGTGAGCATGGCAATGGGAGCAGCCTTCAAAGGCTGAGAGAACTGCAAAGCTGCACATTGCATCGTCTACTGGTCTCTCCACCTTCCTGGTCTCCATGCAGCTATTTTGAAGCAAAACAAAAGGGTCTCAGCAGCTATACTGAACTAAGCCCTCTAGCTCCCTTTTCCCTTCTGCTGCAATGACACTTTGCATGTCCACTTGCCCTGCCCCAGCCCGCCACACATGAGCCTAAGGGCAGAAAAATGCATTTGGTAAAAACTTCAATCATCTTCTCTGAGCTAAAGATCAAAGGTAAATTTGCTTGGAACACTGAATTGTGTATCTTGAAAAAGAACTATATTAGCATCAACAATGGGATTAATTAGTCTCTACTTGAAACCTTTCAAACAAATACACAGCCAGCTCCCTGTAATTTCAGCTTTCCTTATTCCTTCCAGTCCTGTACCTCCTTTGAAAAAGGTATGCTATTTTCATGTCAACTTGGGCTCTATTTTGAGAGAGGGGAAGGAACAGGTAAGCAGGCTGAGCAACCAGGCTGTGTAAAGCATAGATAACAGAACAAGCTTTCAACAGTCTCCTTTCAAGCTTTTGTGGAAACCAGAGATAACAGCTGAGCAAACTCTTCATAGGAAATTTGTAGCACGCAGGGATGGAGTGTGCTGGTTGTCTGCAATGGGATGTCAGGAGAGGTGCTCCCTGGGTGAATGTGCCCATAATAGACAAGGTTATCTGGTCAGCTTTACCTCTGTTTGGATTCTTTCTCCTGAGTGGTTTCCCAAATGCAATTTCTTCAAAGACTTTCCTTATGCATGTCCTTCACCAACAGGCTACAGCAGTGCTCTAAAATAGATCCTGACCTATAAACTATTTTATAGGCAAAATTTCAACTAACCTGGGTGTCTGTGTAAACCCACAATTTTCTCCCCAATTTTTCAAGGGCTTGTGATGAAATCTGTCATTCACTGAAAGAACTTTCACTCCTGAGTGTTCTCCAATACTAAATGCTTGCATGCATGAGGTAGGAGTTTGACACCCCAGTTTTACCCGCTCCCACACAGAATGAATGGTGTGAACTACAAAACACACACAATTGTGTGCAGAATTGGCCCAGTTTTTACAGTGAAACACAGGAGTTCAGGTTCAGGTCTGAATCTGCAATACAAAGTGTAGTATTTTGTTATCTTCATCCAGGCAATAAATTTGAAGAACAGAGGCAGGGATATATGTTTTTTGGGAGGGAAGGAGTGAGGAGAAGGAAGTGATATGGGACGTGTCTTTCCTATCTCAAAAAAGCCTATTTATGAAACATTTGACTTCCCCCCTCAAAATGCACCTTGCCATGTGACCTATATAATAAGTAGAGGAGCAGCACAATGGATGCTCATCTCCAGAGGCGTGTTCAAATCTTAGCTTCAAATCACAAATTAGAAAAATCTTGTTCATGTTATTCTGGTACCCATGTGTGCTTCATGAAACAGCAGATGACTCGCAGTCTGTTCAAGCAACCCTTCTGCCCGCAATGAGGTAGGGCAGAATTAGGGCAGGAGTGATAAGGTTTGCTAGTCCATTGGCAGAGCTGCTGCTGTTTACTTGCTGATAGACCCTTCTCATGGATAGAGTTTTCTATTGCTTGCTTTTGTAGGCTAATACTGCAGCTTTTCCTTCAGCCATTTTTTCATGCAACCTGAAAGACCTTAATGTCTTTAAGCCCTCCTTCCTTTTTAAGAGAAAAACAAAGGAAATAAGCTGTTTAAATATCAAATCCAAAAATGTGGAGCTTCAGAAAGATAGAAATACATTTCCCTCCCATTCCAAGGGTTATACCGGGTGCATTAAAGAAAATGCAAACTGACTACTAAATATTACTTTTCCACTTGACATCAAAACTTCTGTATTAGAACTGAGCTAACTTTAACAACAGTAACCATATTCAGCATGATTGCTGTGACTGAGGCTTTTTAGTCATTGTACTTGAAGCTTTAGAGTTTACAAGCGGCTTTCGTATAGAAGAACCACATTCATTTTCTCTGTACTTCCATTTAACCTCCAAAACACTCACGGTGAGTGTGTAACAGAGATTTGTGTGAAGATCTAGGTTTTGGGCTAAAGCCAGCTTTGATCTAGAGAGGAAGGCTCATCTTATGAGAAAGTAAGTACCATGCAGTGGCAAAGCTGAGAAAAGCAAACTGCTGCTTTCCTTATTCATCCTGCTCTGTTCAAATGTCCCTTCTATAGCAGTGACCTTTACCCTTTTGAGTGGCATCAACACTGAACTTGGTCTTGCAACCTTTAAATATTTGTGGCTTAAGGATAAAGATAGCTATAATTCTGTGGCACTGCTCTAGCAAAGTAAATGCAAGCACAAACAAGTTTATCCCTATTAGATAAATCACTTGCATTTGTTCTTAAGTGCTTTGTTTAATGAGCCCTAATCACTTTGCAAAAGTTTCCTGTGTATATTTGGGTAAGCCAAAAATAAATCCAATGTGTCTGGATTCTTAACTGTATCTCCCAGCAGGTACTGCCTTTTTGTTCATTTGCCATAAAGCTGGTGTTTTGAGAGCGCTGTATTTCTTGCTACTGACTGCTAGGTTTACAGTGTATGTGTTTAATAACTGACCATGGAATTACATATGCCATCAGTTCAGCACAGTCAGATCTGCAGCTCATAAAATACCAGCCTCCTGTTTACAGTATTTTATGCAGGATGATTTGTATGGAAGAAGTAGTCTCATAATCCTGAATGCTGAAGAAAGCAAAGGAAGCAGAAAGGCAGTAAAATGTCTAAAACAACCCTGAAACTATATGCCCTTGTTGCTCAGATACACATGAGCTGTTTGTGAGAACCATGTGTCACTCAGGTGTCTGGATTTGATCTCTGTTCCAAGATCCGTCCAGAGACTCCATATGCATAATATAAAGATTTAAAAGGATTTGTTTAGATTGAATTTTAAATACTTAGTGTGGAAAGGTCAAAACCATGACAGAGCTTACAAACTTGAGAAAAATGTCTCGTACAGACCAGCTGAGTGATTAACACATGCTGAGCCCTGTAAAGAAGATACTGTACCCAAGCTCTGAAACTTGAGGAACATCTTGGCTCCTCTGCAAAAGGGAACAAGTCTGTTAACTTCTGCACTGAACTTGTCTGCTATCCCAGGGAAGCCTCTTTTTATCTTGTCAGTTCAAAGTTACTTTACGTGAAAGGCAGGCAGATCCAGGAGGAGGAGGAAGCAAATGAAGTGATATAAAGAGTACGGGTGATATAATTCAAAGGGCAGGCTAAGAGCTCTAGCAACAAGATTTGTGATGACATGAACTGAGCAGAACTGTCTGTGCTTGTATTAGTTCAATCTGCTCTTTGATCTTGATCTGATGTGATGAGAATTTCACTAGTAAACATGGATAAGAATGGGAGTATCTTAGTGCGTAGATTTAAATTAAATCTGGTGGCAAAGGTCAAGTGACAGCCCCTCTGGAAAGGTGACTACAATGGGACTTGAATGATGGGCAGAATGGGGGTTTCTCAGCAGAAACTGTGGAAAACAGGTTTTTGGTCAATCTCTGCCCTGATGCATTGTTGGCAACAGCTCCCATGTCCTGATGGCAGCCTGGAAAAGCTATGCCAATTCAAATTTCAGTGAGGAAGTCTCCTACTGACTTCACCAGTGTTTCTGAAACCTGTTTGGAAGCTAGTTGGTGCCATGGAAACATTTGTGGACTTGCAGCTACTGCAAAGGGATGAAGGTCTTCCAATTTTTCTTTCATTACTGCAGCGCTGATTCAATCTGCAGACTGCGCTGTAAGAGACTCAGTCTAGTCAACAGCCTCTGAACCTCAAGGTGGCTGAGTGCTCATGGAGTTGGCTAAAGCACGCTTGGCACCTGGGCCCATGTAGACATGGCTGCCCCATCTAACTTCTTTAGAAAGCAATTTTATTTGCATATATATAAAAAATATTGTGGCTAGTTGGAATGACAGATACCTATTACTTCTCATTTCAAACACAGGACTAATTGTCTCCTGTCCCTAGTAAGCAATTTAAAGAAACGCTGGTGTAAGAAGAATTAGGTAATGAAGCTCTTTTCATCTGATATTCACATGTAATTTACTTTTAAATCAACTCCCCTGGGAGGTGGCACAAGCTGTGACAGTGCAGAGAATATTTTAATGGCTTTGGCAAGAAGTCAAAGCAGAAAACTTCCTATATTTTAGTCCCAGGACCCCAGTGGCCAATATTTCAAAACAACAGGGGGCTGAGGGGATGGGATGTTAAATATGGTGTAGTGATGTGAGGTCACTGTGATCAAAAGGAGCTGGTTGGGACAGATTTGCACATCTTAAATACCTGCTTATTATGTTCTTTTACTGTTGTTAATAAAAACCAATCCCAAACTACAGAGAAGGTAGAGGAAGAGCTGGCTATTGCTTGGCCCAATCCCAGCTCTAGGAGAAAAAACAATTCCTTTCGTATCAATACCTGAGTTTTTGCTTTGACATTTTTTTATATTAACATACACCCTTACAGAATCCCACTATAGAAGTCAATGGTCCTTTGTATAGCTGCTTAGGCCAAGATGGGATGTAAGGAGAGTATCTGTTGATATTGAACAGTGCTGTACAAAAATGCAGTCACTTTTGCTGTCTCTACAAGTAGATTATTTTTCCCATAAGACACTCAAGTGTTGTCCAGATGAGCTGGAATAAAATCACTACTTCCCAAGCTGAAGGAACAATAATGCTTAGTAGAAGAACAATTTTACTTGTCTTCAGACCTTTAAGCATGCCTCATAGAAGTATAGAAAAGATGAACCTGGTCCTTAGTGAAGACTTTGAAGAGCAAATGCATTTGCTGCAACAGCGCTTGTGTTGGATGTTTTCTGTGTCCAAAGGTATTTCACTAAGAAATGGCTGGTCAGTTCTAGCTTCTTAATTCCTGGTAGTAAAGTGCAAACAATGGGAATTAATCTCTAAAATTGTACAATGCTATCTCCCTCTGTTACAGTGCTCCATGCAGGCTCTTAAATCAGCCTAATTTCATTCGAGTCTTCCTCTGCAGCTGCTGTTAAACTGATTCCCTGAAGAGAATATAAGTTTGGAGGCATAAAGGGCAGAACAGAGAATGTTTCTTTAATTGTTATTATCCACCACTCGGAGTCACTAGAGTAGAGGAGTAATTAGGGAATTGTGGTATATTTCAGTAAAAGCACTGCTTCCCTCCCTTCCCTTTCCTTTTTTGTGGAAACCATATTTCAGAGTTTGTCACATCTATAAGCCCTAGCAAGAATCTCATATGCAATAATCCCAACCTAATCATATCTTAACTAAGCCCTATCTGCTGAGATTTATGGGGACTGAAAGAGGCAATAGTAAATAACTGTAATAGCAGCACAGTGAGACATCAGGTCTGCACTTCGTGACTTTTTTAGCTAGCACCCTTTTTGCAGCTGGCCTGGGAATAACTGGTTCTTTCTTTGCTGCTAGCCAAGTAGTGAAGTTCCCAGTGCACTGCAGTAAACAGAACTGCTTTGGGATGCCCAGAACACACGCACTGTTTTTAGCACAGTAGGGAAGAGCGCCAGCATCACCCTGAAAGAACAGACTGTACAAAAAGGCTGTAGGGTACAGCTTAACCGGCTGTTCCCCATAGGCTGAAACTGCACAGGGAACTGGAGGAAGTGGAGTATGGGGCAAGCAGCCTGATAGATGCAGTGTGCAATCATTTGGGCTCAAAGTACAAAGCTGAGATGACCACTCTTCAAAGTGTGGAGGAAAAATGCCTCCATGAGTCTGTATTCTCCAGCCTGATTGAGTTGAGTGTCAGGTAAGAAATTTATACTGGATTGACCTCAGAACAGATTATTTTAATTTGGTAATTACAGCTTTGGACCCCCTTTTTTTGTCCAGTAACCTCTCCTGGAAGTGCACACTACAGGATACAGAGACTGGGGGGGTGCAGAAAACCAAGGGGTAATGCAGCACATGAAGTGACTGCTGTTGACCCTTAATCTCCCAGGATGAGAAGGAATATAGCCATAAATAAACAGATTTTAATACAAATTTTGGCATCATTTAGTTCTACTTGCAGAACATATGTTCTGTGTGCATCGCTCTAGGCAACTTACCCATGTGGATGTTATTTTATCTTATCCTCCTTTCTAATGCACACAATAGATGTCTTGGCATCTGAGAACAACATGTAAGGTGCCATTTCACATGGGGTGATGGCTGATGCTCACCTGCCAGCATGTAGGTCAAATCATTTGAAGCGAATGGCCGAGAAAACTGGGCTGTGTCCACTTATGGGTGTTGCCTACCCATATTCCTGAAATCTAGCTGTTTTCTTCCATTTCAGCGGGTGTAAGGAAAGGAAAATAAACTACTTTTTTCATTTTCTTTTCCTCCATCAAATCCGAAAAATATCAGTATGTTCCCAGAGAGAGTCCTTTCATAACCACTTAATTTGGGGAAAATAGTGCATTACAGAACCAAACTGAAAAGTTGCTTGGGGTTTTTTTGCAAGAATTAATTAGCCTCAGTTTCCCTCACTGTTACCTCCAGCAACAAGCAGTTTAGGCAGAACTGCCATACAAATGCCTCTTATCTTGCTATGCATTGCTCTCTGCAGCTGCCTGTTGGAATCATGCTATCGAAAACTGAACTTTTTATCTTGCACTTGGTAAGAATTAGTGGTTTTCTGCTCTCAGGTTGCACAAGAACTATTCTTTCTGGCTACCTCAAAAAGACTGAACTTCCATAGGATCAGTGTATAGCACTGATAATCCACTATCTCTGGTTTCCCATCTGTTAACTGCTTCTTAGTCTGTGTATCCTGCTCAGTGTTTGAAATTCATTGGATAGAGTTTTGTAGTGAGCAGACTTCAAATCACTGTGGCTTCACTTCTTGAATTTGATTCAAGAAAGAAAGGACTGTTCAAGAAATAAAGACAGCCTCTTATGTTTAAGCATTTGATGCAACAGAAGTCCACTAAACATGTCCAGTGGCATAAAGCCAGATTCTTCTTTACTTGTTATCAGTCCCATATTGATACAAAGCACTGGCAGAACCCAAGTGTCTCTTAGCTCCTTGGGGGAAGAGCTTAAAGCAGCTTGGACTCATCAGGGTCTTAGTAGGAATATGACCTGTAAGCACTTTTGCATCCTGGCATCTTTAAGGGACGTTTCTTTGGGAGGTCATTTTGTTGTGTTGGCATAACAGTGAAGAGTATTGTCTGGAACAGGAGAATCTCATGCAAGTATTATTTCATTTTTGCCCAGCAGAGCCAAAGAGCTGAGAGAAGTAATGCCATAGGAGCTCTATGAGAAAACTGTCTGAACTGAAAAAAACACCCCTTTTCAAAACCTGCAGGTTTTATTCTGGAACCCTGCTGCTTGTTTCAGGGATGGCCCTGCTGCTGCTCATCCTTCCTTTGTGGCTTTTCAGCTTTTCTTCTAAGATCTGGTGCAAAGTCAATGGCAATTTTCCTGTTGACTCTGAAGGGGCTTTGTATCAGCACTTAACTGATTTACTAGCTCTCTTCCTAAAGCAGCTACACATGCACATTATTAGATATACATGATACTTTAATCATGACCTCAGATTACCGCACCTGGATTCCTCAAAATCCAAGGGATTTCAGTCTCCTCTGGCCTGGGAGAGGCTATTTCCTCTCCTGGAGCAACTGAACATCGACTGTGTATGGTTTTGCTAGTTTTGTTCTGCTTTTATCTGCTACAGGTAGCAACCTTACCTGGTAATATTAATCATGGGAAATGTAGATTAACATAAAGATGAAACATGTACTTGCCTTAATATTTGTCTGGCCAGTAAATGTGGCTGCAAGCAGATTTCTTTCTTGTAATTTCTTCTTCATGTTATATACTTAAAGATCACAAAACAACCTTTTTTTTGTGTATCAGCATCCTCTTTCACTTCTGCTTCTGAAAGCATTAATTGGTACCACAGTTTTCTGGAGGTATATTTTACATTTTTACTGTCTTTCCTCCCAAAATCAATAAGCCTTTGCAGCAAAGTCTTATTTCCAGGTGATAAGCAGACAGTGGCTGCAAAGCTGTTGTATGCAATGATGCTTAGGAGTTTTGATAAGGTGATACATTTTTTTGAGGGAGAGGCAGTGAAGTCCTGAAAACCCCAAGGTGATTTGCTGTCAAGCAACATTTGAGATTCAAAATTTTATAGCAGTACCAACAGCTTTTGCTGAACATTTGAACTTAATAGGTATTTATTTTTATGCAGACAAAGTCCTGTGCAAGTCCTCATTGAATAATAACATCACTTTTTTCATACCATTAGGTTGCACTGGTAGACAGTGTGCACTCTTTCACTATTTAAATCCTTTTTAATGGTGGTTAATCCTTCAGTCTTTGATTCGGTGAGTGACTGCCATTTATAAAACCCTTATGGAAAAGGAGAGGAAAAAGACAAGGGGTGAGGGGTTAAGGAAAAATAATAAAGTGTCAGGATTGTGTGAGAAATGCCCTGGGGAGGTGGCAACATTTCTGCAATTAGCAGTGTGAAAATGGTAGATTGGTTAGCGATCTCCATGCATTATTAAAAGCAGCAGAAATGAGAGCTGCCCACTGTGCTCTCTCCTGACACGGAGAGCCTCCCTATTTTTTTCTTTGTTTTGCTTCCCTTTATCTGACTGTATCTGACACACTGGCTTCATTTCAAGCCTGGCTGGGAAAGTTGTCCTGGGCACTCACTGAGCATCAGCAATTCCTTTTCCTCCCTAGCCAACTGCTTGAATGCCATGTCTGAGATGAGATTGCCCCAGCTAGTCCCTTGTTTGTATGGCGGAGCTGGGACTTGATGATGGCTTCAGGTGTTGAGAGATGGCTGTCCCACACCTGTTCTGTCCTTTCTGTATGTTACCTTAACGTTTCTCAAGTTTCTCCTCAGCAAACTCACACAGAGACAGATGTGGTTGAGCAATAATCTTCCCTCTTGTTCTTGTAGCCAGTTTGGTCTGTCCACATTATCTCCCTGGTACGAAGAGGGACTTACCTCCTCCTAGAAACAGAGCTGACCATATATAGCTGTATCCATCATGACTTTCCTTGTGCCAGAGCTGAATTTACTCTGAATATATTCTCAGCCCTCCTCTTCCCCCATACCAGCTAACCACCAGCCTCTCTGCACTCATTACAACCTCTTGATCCTCCCTGCCACAAATCACTATATTGAGTTTTTAGCCCTGAGCGCAAAGGATCCAATATTGTACCTGCTGCACTCCATGTTGTGCCTTTCCCTCAATCTGGAGTGCTTTGAAGCACAGCTAATGAGAATTTAATAATGACACCATCTGGGTGCTAAACTGCATCTTCTCACACAATTTGTCCCAGTAACAGTGCTGGTTTAAGAAGGTGATGCAGGCACAAATACACCTTAACACAGAACTGCTGCTGTAACTTCTTATGCTGGTACAAGAACATCCTAGATTGCTGCTAACTGGTCTTGCCAGTACTGGTGTGTCAGCAGATAAGTTACACGAAGCACAGACATCTGTAGCTATAGGGAGTAGCTGGCTAGGAAAGGCCTTAGTGAATTTCCAGAAGGAAACAGTAAAGAGCTGCCTCTGGGCTACATTTCATTAGTGAAGCCTCTCTACAGTGATCACCTGTAGAGAAAGCTGCTTAAGCCCAGTCCTTCCTCTGGAAATACCACCTGGCGCAATATGAGAGACTGCTCTACACCTCCCAATTCAGTTTCCCTGTGCAGCTTTGCAGGGCGGGTCTCAAATTCTCACTGGATTAATTGGGAGAAAGAGGATGTGAAATTCAAGTTTACCAAAAGATGGGGCTAGAGACCTCCTTCCCCAAGAAAGATGCTGCCCAGCTGGCACCGTGGGTACCTGCCTCTGAGCCCTAAGGCAGCTCTGGAGTCCTGTTTACCAACAGATAGTGCTAGAATGCTTCACATTTTCAAGCTGTCAGCCTTCAAGGAGCTATTATGTTAAAAGGCAAGTGTGGGCATCTGTAGAGCCATTGTATTTATACTTCAGTGAGACAAGACATATTGGGCCTTCTGGATATATATGTTTAAACTCTGATTTATTCAAGCAGGAGGGGAAAGCATCCTTGTGCATGCTTATTCAGTAGCAGCACGAAACAAAAACTAATTAGGTCAGTTCAGCTCGAAGGGGAGCTATAATTTGCTTGCAGCTCAGCCATTAAAGTAAAAACTAGTTTATTATGCTAGATAAAAGCATGCTACTAGAATCACCCTGTACAATTAGACCTGTATTGCTGCCAAAACAATATTTTCTTGATTAGTCCCACAGATGCCCAAAGGCAGGTGTCTTGAGGTCCTTTACAGCTCTTCAGTTCGATGCATTCAGAGATGTAGGTGAGAACAGGCCAACGGCTCCTTGTCATCTTGCATTCAGAAGGACCTTTGCATATGGTACATTATTCTTTTGAGAAGAATAAATGTTACTTGTCAGCCCAGCTCCTCCATCTTCAAAGCACCTTGGCAATATCGAAAATCTAGCTGGCTTTGTCCTGGAGTTGGTTAGAATTGCTTTCTGCCTGTGTAACATCATTTATCTGGCCAAAGTAGAGATGGATTGACAAAACTGCTGTGTGGAAGAAGGAAGCTTTCTTTACCAATACTTTCGCAATATAGATTTTACAAGTTGACAGCAGTGCTTAATCTCTCAATAAGCAAAGTTAATTTCCAAACAACTGCAGTTCATCTTAGTTCACAGGCTTGCAGTGAAATGTTGCTATATTATAACAAACTAGTAAAGCTAGCAGCTTGAGTTTTCAGGGCTGTCCTGCTATGATACATGCTCTTATACATTCCCAAGTTGTTTGTTCTATATGCAGCCCTTAAAGGCAAGCACATACATAAGCCCTTGCAAGATCAGAGTTTGAGTTAGGCCTCCAGCTCTAGTTGTTCTGGGAATTGGATACCTATGGCTTAAGCTGTTTTCAAAATCCTATCGGTTTCTGTATTCTCTATTAACCTGCTGAGACAAAACTGATAGCAAGATATATTTGCACTGAACTGTTTCTTCCATGATGTGTTTGTATTCAGAGCAGTGGAGTCATTTTTAATATGGCCACTGTGTTCTTCTGCTAGGTGAGAATATCATCAATGTACCATCACAGGAAAGATGGAAAGAGAAGTTGATGTCAGCCTTAATTCTCTCTTTCCTGGAGGCTTAAATTGGTTTAAGACTTTTCACACTACTGGGATGATTTCTGAATTTCAGCCTTCAGGGAGGAGAGGTCAGCATGAGTTTTACAACAAGTAATTTATGTGAAAGAACGCTGCCAGGGTTCACAGACCCACAATTTGAAATATTCTGCTGTTTGCAAAGTTCACATAATTCTTTGTGTGCTGTTTCTAACCAAATCTATTGGAGCTTGTCTTCCTAAAAATAAATCAGCAGATGCAGCCCAATATGTTTGAGCTCCTCTAAAACATATACTCAGTACATGGTATCTGAGACACATCACTATGAAGAACTGGGAAAACATGCCTTTAAAGTTTGTCGGTATCTGAGCATGTAAAACCTGCTAATTTGTGAACCTCCACGTTGAGGACTTGAATCAAGACAACCTGATAGTGATCATCTTGAATCCTAAGTGTCTGCACAAGCAATAGATATGTTTTTTGCAGAAGTGTTCACTAATTGCATATGGTTTGGAAGGATAAGTCACAATTTCTTTTGATTTTTATCTGGTAGATATAGTCATGTTCATTGGGGGAAAACTGAGGAAGAAAACTCTGACCTGCTATTAAATGTTGGAAGCAAAGACAACATTAAATGTCTCATTGTCTGATTAAAGACAGTTTTGGATGAGAGCTGGTCACTACTGAGGCAAAGAAGCTAGCAAAGCACATGGATAATTTGGTGATTCTAACTACTCCCAAAAGGACAATGGCTAAGAATTGAACTCAGTGTGGAGAGTAAACTAAAAGCAGGGACAATTTAGAAATTGGTATGAGGTATTCTGAGAGCAGCCTGGGCAGCCTTGTTACCCAAGGCAGTCAAGGAAGCGATGTGGTCACAGATAGCAGGATCTTCCTTCCTGGGCAAAAATATGATGTGCTACCACATTTGAGTCTGGAAACAGCTGAAGAAAACTAATCTGACCTTTTGGGCCACATAATAAAGGAAGATAAATACTTAAGGAGGAAAATGTATTTAAAAAAAATGCTTTAACAGTATCTGTTGATAGCAACAGCACTATTTCTAGTGAAAATGTAATAAGCTACAAGATTAAATGTGTATCATCTTTGTACTATGAAGCAGGCTGAGATTGTTTCCAGGGTACAGCAGAGCTTTGCACAAACACGTGAGTAAAAGCAGTGCTGTCTGGGCTTCAAGCTCAATTTCTGCTATTCAGATACAAAAAATTATCTAAATCCTATCTCACAGCAGACCAGGACAAGGTCACTTAATCACAGCGGAGCTGTGGAGCAATAGAAGGGTTACTCTGATATATACTGTTCAGAAACAAGAGCAGACTTGCCAGGGTTTCAGCCGATCGTTGCTTCTCCTATCTCACAATGTTAAAAGCAGCTCTGTGTGGGTGACCATGTGGGAGGCAAACACAGAGATGGAGCCCTTGCTTGGCTAGACTGCAAGGCAGAGGGCCATTGTGAGGTTCAGTAAGGATTTACTTCGCATGGAGTGGAAGAATTACTGTGACTAATTGTAGAGTCCTGAACTGCAATTTAGACTTGAACCATGTCAAAGAAGCCAAATTCTTCTAGGAGGATGACAGTGATCAAGCCGTTAGGGCAGAGAATTTTAAAAAGAAAGAAGGTGAGGGCTAAAAACCTGAGTTCTGTAGGATGTAAATGCCTCAGAAAAGGGAGAAAATCCCAGATAGATAATGGAAACGTATTTACCTAAAGTTTGCATTGTTGAATCTGATAATCATGCAAATAGGGGTGAAAAGACTCTGAAATCATTATGTAAGTACATGTCTCAAAGCAGGCTCAGTTATGCCTCTGTCACTCCTGGCAGATTTCTATTTACCTGTTGCTAAAAGTTGTTCAGCAATGAACCCTTCACAGCCTCTGGAGGAAGTCTTTTCTGCAGCTTTACTACCTATTGAAAGCCCTTCCCTAAAGCCTAATCTAAAACAACCTGCAGTAATTTGAACCAATTCTTGTCTTAGCACAAATACAAATAGACCACCTCTTTGTCCTTGCAGCTCTCTTCAGTATTTGAAGACTGGAATATTCTCTCAATTTTCTCCTTTATGCACATTAATCTTGTTAGAGATCAGATTTCTAGAATTTAGGCTGTGCTTGTCTGCCTGTGCACTCTCTCCACTTGATCAGTTTCTCTTATCCTTAAGTCTAGCATTCAAACTGTGTGAGCAGAGATGACTCCAGCCACAGCTTTTCCAGGAGTGAACAGAAATAGTTCAAGATTCTAAGGTTCTCAGACTCTTTTGATCTATGTATCCCTGTTTGAGGTCGGTCTGTCTTAGCATGGTGCAACATTATTGTTTTATTGTGATTCACTATTGCTCCCTGATAGCTGCAGCTATCAGGACCTGGGGGTGGGTGCAGGAGGCTGCAGCTCTGTCTTTAGTCAATGGAGAAAGAAATGCTTCTACAGAGGGCAATCCCATGTATTTTAGCATCATAAAATCATTTAGGTTGGAAAAGACCTTTAAGATCAAGTCCAAGTGTTAACTTAGCACTGCCAAGTCTACCGTTAATCCAAGTGCCACATCACATCTAAATACTTTCAGGGATGGCAATTCCAGCTGCTCTTCCCCAAGCCTGTAGTATTGCTTGGGGTTGCTGTGACCCAAGTGCAGGACCCAGCATTGGACCTTGTTGAACCTCATACTCTACAGAGCTTTTTTTTACCCTCTAAGCAGATCAATGCCCCTGGCCAACCTGGAGTCATATACAAATTTGCTGAAGGTGCACTCAAGCCCCCTGTCCAGATCATTGATAAAGATGTTAAACACAGTTGTCCCTGATGCGGAGCCCTGGGGAACACCGCTTGTGACCAGCCATTAATGGGATTAACTCCCTTCACCAGAGTTGAAGGGTAGAGGCAATTAGACCTAATAGTTTTGTCATGCTGAACTGGCTATGGAGGGCACCATTCCCCCTTACTGCTGGAGACTCCATAATGATTAATTTCTGTATTGAATCACTTTCAAATTACCCAAGTCACTCAAATGCCTGAAGTGCCTGGGACAATTAAACAGGAACATGTGGCCATATATGCTACTTGCTAAGGGAAAATGGATTTGAGGTATGTTCAGTTTCCCCTCATGTCAGTGACTAGTTCACAGCACTAGCTTCTGGAAAGGACAGCCCCATGCAGTGTATTATTTGGTCTCTGCTGCACTAAAGGAATAACGTTTTGTTCTTGTTTATCCCCATTCCTTTGTCTTCTCCACTGCAGGTGCTCACCTGTCTCTGGCCTGAAGCATGAAGGTCAAGAGCTGCTTCTTTATCCTTGTCATTGGCTTGGTGCAGGTGCTAATCCAAGACACATGAATGCCTAATCCTATTTTGAGGCTGACTTGTTAGCTCTGTAAAATGTAATAGTTCTCAGGTGTTCGGAGGAATATTTTAACACATTAGCACACTTTTTTGGTGATTATTTTCATGGAGCTCTTTAAATAACCATTAAGCTTTGACAGCACCAAGCAGAGGCAGCAGCTATTTAAAAATAAAATGAGGAGAGGGATAAAAGCAGTGTGGTTGTAAAAAAAGGAAGTAGTAGGTTGCAGATAGCCAGCCTCTCCCTTGGGATCAGGCTGCCTTTGCAGAACCCAGTGCTTGCTTTGCCAGCACAGACCAATGATAGATTTTACTGTTGATTTCCATGGTGTTTTTCTGCCCCCAGTTACATCGCTGTTCTCATTTCCGTGCAAACAACAGTTCCTGCCTCAAAAGCGTGAGTGCAATTAAGGATAGATCTAACCTCATTCTTAAATTTAGCTTTTCTGCCCAGTTTTCTCATGCAAGCATACATCTGGGTGGGACTTTGGCTGAACTCCAGAGCTCACTGGAGGCTTCATGTCCAGCTGTGGCTGCTTCTGCATCATCCACTGGGCTCCTGCATCAGTGATTTTGATGGAGCAAGTGTAGGTATCATCCTATGTCACTGCCTCATTAGGTAGCTAAGATTCATCCTTGCCAGGCACAACATTATTCTGTTTCCCCCTCAGATTTGTGTTTTTGTTCACAGTAAAGCTGATCAAGGGATTTCTATCATGGCAAAGAAATATCTTTAAGGCTTCTATAGGGACATGCTTGCCTAATTGTGAAACTGAGATGCACAAAAAAATTCCCAGCTTTGTATTTCTAAGGACTTTATCTAGCTTAAACCCACAGAGATCCGCAAAATAGGTATGTTTGTCTCTTCCTGGTGCGCTGCCCTGCATGGTGAGCTCTGCCAGCCAGAAGCTGCTTTGGAAAGACCTTGTGCTTGAGCAGTTGGATTAGCAGCACTCTGTACATAGAGTGCTTTTTTTCCAGTCCTCTCTTCCTCTCTGCAACATGCAGGCACACAAAATATATAGCCTCGAGGCTGATTTGGTTAAAAAGATTGTTTTCAAGAAGCTGTGGGCAAAGTGTTATTAGGAATAACTGAGTGCAAACAGATGCGCAACACAGAGGTAGTGAATGTATAAATGTGGACTTGGACCTATCAGCTGCCTCAAACACATTTTCCACTTCAGTGTTGGCAATTTATTCTGTGCTTTCCCCTGTCTGCCCTGAAACAGGGGGAAGCAATGGCAGTTCCACTGAATCACAGTGCTGAAGTATGCTTTGTGTGTATGCATACATGTAGGTAGTGCTGAAAAGCTTTCTGGGCTCTCCTCCAGTTGGAGGGCATTTCTCTGAGTAGCACCAGGTGGACTGACAGACCAGAACTTTCACAGTCTTAAAAGTAAGGGAGAGTAATAGGACAGGACAGAATTCACACTGCTTTTGGTGGCCTGGGAAAGCGATGTTAAAAACAAATACCATAACTTCTGGAAAACAAAGATGTTCACAAAGGTAAAAGGCCAAAAGCATCTCACCCCACAAAGCAGAGAGTCAGGGTTAAAAGGCTGGGCAAAATGAGAGAATAATGGGAGGAAAAGTATTAAGGGTCAAGAAAGAAAGGGGACAGGAGTCCTTTATCTAGGTATTAAAGGTTTAACCCAGTAAATCTCCCTCTTTCTCTTATTTCTGGGATAAAAATAAGAGCACTTGGAAAGCTTAAAGGCTAGATTTGAGAAGACAGCCATGAGTGTAAGGATGCCCAGACACAATTGGGGACTGTAGAAATCCCTAAGCTGCTTCTTCTTAGGAGGAAGAAAAACAAACCGCAGTTGCCACTTAAGCAAAGTCTGTGTCTGCATTTTCAGATGACCGCAGTTTTTAAAAAGGACCTTATAATGAGGCTTTAACTTCAGTCAAATCTTTCAGTGGCAGGAGCAAAACTTGAGGCATTGGGTCTGCACTTGCCATGCAGTTGCTTTCTGTGGTCACCAGAAGTACCTGGGGAAACTTGCATTTTTCCAGGCTAAAATCCATGTTCAAGGGTGATTAACCCTCTGGAAGTGCTTGCCTCTCCTCATAACCAATACAGGGAATCTGTCTCACTAGCTCAGATGAATGACATACATTTCCTATGGGTAAAAATAAATGCCACCCTATGTAAGCACTCAAAGCTTATCCGTGCCAACTCAAATTTTTCTTCATTTTCAACACTGAAGATCCAGGAGTCAGACCCTGCCTGGCAGGGCTCACGTTTGCATAAGGCAGATATAACTTTGCAGCTATATTTGTTGGCTTTACGAATTAACTTTCCCATTAAAGTGAGAAAATGGAGCTGCTCAGGAAACATGCACAGAGTCTATACTGAGGCGCTGTTCTTAGATTCAATTTTATGGCCAGAATCACATTTGAAGCAGGTTCCTGTTAACACAGGAAATACTGTGCTTACTGAAAAAACAAAAGCCTGTTCCATAACATCCTTGGTATCATTTGCATTTTATGCCAGCAATAAGACAGATTTACAGGGAAACTGCCAACCTGTTTATTGGGCTTAAAATCTGACACCCCCCCTCCCCACACACCCCCGCTGCTCTGTAATAAGCAATAAATGAGCAAACATTGCTCCCCAGCTGCACCTATGCCAGCCAATACAACCCCGGACGCTTCTCTGTAGGGAGAGGCTGAATAAGAAAGAGATCTCTGTCTAGATCAGACGTGCTGGTTAAAGTAATGTTGGGCACAACATTAGCTGGCACTAATGACAGCTTCAGTGTCCCCATCTGGATGAGTCCTGCTTTCAGGACAGCTGAGTTGATACTGCAGAAGACATGGGTCAGTCACCTCATCTGATTAGCTGGTTTGTTGCATAGGCTGATATAATACTTGTGAGATGAAAAATGCTCTGAATCTTCCTGCTAAAGAAAGAGAAATCATCCTTTCTTGGAGCACAGAAAAGAACAGACTTTCTTTTAAGAATAGAGTTTTTTTTCTTTCAGATACAATGCAATTTTAACAGCAGCCCAAACCTAAATGGTTTTGGACTATTTTTGTTATTGCAATTAAGTTGCTATTGGTCATTAGCATTAACAATTTTGTTAAGCAAAGAACATGCAGTGATTTCAAGATAAAAGAGAGTATTCTTTTCAGCAGAGGACTGGTCTTTCTCAAGTCTTCCCCAAAAGGAAGATAATTTTGAAAAGAATGGGGGAAAACTAAAGAGGAATACCCAAGGAAATAGGATTCACTATCAAAAAAATCTATGCACTACCATTTCCATATGCAATGCTTATGTAACAGATTGTTAATAAAAGATCATAAGTAATCATAAAATCAGAGCCTGCACTGCAAAAGCGAAACCCCTAGCAAAGAGAAACTCCTTGCACCAATGTTTCTGTAAACAGCATCTACTTAAAAATTAAATCTTCGTATACTGTATGCATATAAAAACATGCAGCTGTGAGTAAATCCAGGCAAAATGACTGCATTTGACAGTACCCTCACAGACCTGCATCCAGAACTGCTCTGGCTCTGCATCATTCTTCCTCCACTGTTCCTTCTTCCGCTGACTTGTAACCATTGCGTTAACTGAGATTTCTCTAACCTGATTTTAGCCATCTAAAAATGTCACCCATTGTAATAGTGCTGTAGCTTCCTGCTTTCAGGGTACACCTACAGTACACACTTTC
The DNA here is from genome assembly GCA_009867235.2 of Psittacus erithacus. Classification (NCBI taxonomy): domain Eukaryota; kingdom Metazoa; phylum Chordata; class Aves; order Psittaciformes; family Psittacidae; genus Psittacus; species Psittacus erithacus. Next base: position 193,442 of record WYDI02026282.1, read on the forward strand.
AGGTTTCTAGACATTAATTGGGTACAACCATTATTGCTTGGGGTGGTCACTTGAGGGAGGCTCTCACCTGAGGGAGAGCTCAGCAATCTTAGGGTGTTCTGAGAGGGCACTTCAGTATAGGAAATGGTTTTTACTGGGAGCCATTCACATGATCTGAGAATTAATACTGGCACTTCAGTGTTTCCAAATCAGTTCTGGGTTTCCTTCATGTCTTTGTATTCTGGAATATCCTTGTAAATTCTTTGCAAATCAAAATTACATGCAACTGTTTTCCAGCCTCTGTTTTATCACTGATCTATGCTCTCATCCCATCCCATTGAAGTTTGAAATTAACCATAAGAGCAGTTATTGAGGTTAAAGAGCAAACACTTATTCCATAAATAAACCTATAGAGATCTCTAGTTCTGTGATCTCAAGCCTGGATCCCAGCTATTCTGAGGTATCAGTTGAAATGCCCTTATATTCAGTGAGATGAGAACATGGTAAATAATTTAAAAAGCAGGTGCACAGAAACATGTCATCTTTGTGGTACAGCTGTCCAGTGCAAAGGAGCAGATCCTGCTCTTGATGGTGCTCAGAAACTCTTGCAGTTTTGCTTCCAGGCCTCCTCTTAACCATATTTGGAGTTCCTACTGCAGGGTTTGAGAAAAGGTGGCTCTTCAGCCCCAAAAGATGATAAACAAGCCTCCTGCTGCCCTTCCCTCTCACTTTCAAAAGATTTACTTTACTAGCATATTGGGCAATCACCATTAGAGGCTTGTGCTTTCCCTGCTAGAAGCTATTCTTCAAGCTAGTAAATCAACCTGCAGGTAGCTTCTGTCACTGAAGTTAGGTGACAAGGATGTGTATGGTAAGAGTTTCGGATATGAAAGCAAGATGGGAACTAAATTAGCCAGAAAATCTGACAGACTGAAGGCGTAAATATACAAGTTTATATCTCAGTCACTAAAACAATTTCCTGGTAAAAAGCCGCATGCTGTTTGGTCAGGGTGAGTGCAAGCAATGAGGTTCATTTGCACAGGCTGCACGAAAGGGGAAGGTAGCTGAGATTTACTCTGCAGTCTGAGTCAGGGGAACAAGCAATTGAACTAAAAATAGTTCAATAAGTCTGCAAAAGGTAGTCTGTGGTTGCTATGCAGCTGAATGGCAAGTGTAAGTGAATGGGGCACTTTAATACCAACAACTCTCATATCCTGCAAGGGCTACTGAAAATGAATGCAACGGTAGTGCAAGTATCACAGCTTGATGTCCTATCTTCCTACAGTCTAGTTCTGCGCATCATATAAAGGCACAGATAAATCAGTGTAAATACCAACAAAATGATTGCTTTCATGAAATTTCTAATGTTGTTGGAACAGGCTGTTCTGTACTTATTCTAGCAAAAGGGACGTCAGCGTGCTGTGTCCTTAGACACATGAAACAGTACACAAACTGGGAGAAAATGAGGTGGAGGAGTAGATGTACATGCATGATGGGGGGGAGGGGGGAAGAAGGAATAAGGTGAAATGTGGAGATAAACAAGCCTTTGACAGAGTCTGAGATATCAAAGAGATAGGGGTTACATGCTAAATGAGCAACAAAATTAAGTCTTTGGCAATAAAGAGGATAAATGAAAAGGGACTGAAGAAGGGCAAGAGACAAACAAAAGTGCAAAATAAAACAAAGATTGAGACAGTGTGGGTGTGCACACAGGTGTCTGTGTTTGCAAGCACAAATATAGAACAGGAAGATGCAGATCAAACAAAAAGATGATTTAAAATCTGCAGAACATTCTGAAGCTGGAAGGATAAAAAGTGATTGAAATAAGAATGTAAGTGGGGAAAGCTGTGAATTAAAGGATAAATGGGGAGGAAGAGCAATTGAGGGATTACAACAGTTTCAGCATTTTTGTGAACTTTAGTGATGGGAGAAAAAAGAAACTAAAATCTGAAAACCTAAAGGTTTAAGACAATACTTGGAAGGTCTTTGCCTCAAAGAGTCATGGAGGGACTCTAGACCTCCCTGAGAGGCTGCCTTTGGGGGCACTCTCTGGTGCTCACGGCTCACATGGCTTGGCCAATTTCATTATTACTCTGCCAGCTAAAGGTTACTGGCAAAACGAACAGGCCAAGTGTCACCAGTTTGTCTTCAAAGTTCTTTGCTGGTCAGCTTGACTCCCCAGGCTATTATACTGGCATTTGTGGATGTGCTGTAGGTATTGCACTGTACTGGTGGTATTGGACACAGAAGACTTAGAGCCTCTTGTTTCTTGGATTTGCAGTTAACTGCTTGCACTTGCACTTCACAAGCATGTGGGAAGCAATTAATGACATTTCCCAGGCACAAGGGGATGGAATTGAAAGCATAGCCAAAGCTCAGCTTTCTCCTTTGCGGTACATTGCAGCAAGCTTCTGGGGTGAAACAGAAGTGTGTGTTACAGAAAGGGAGAGAGCCCTTTGGCTCACTTGCAAAGCTATAGTGAGCCATACATCTCATATCTATGTCTTGGTGAGTGGTTGGGGTAAATTGAGGAAGACAGCACAGCTCTTCAGGGATGGTCTTCTGTCTGACTGCTGTCGCTGTGATCAGATGACACTGCACATAACTGCAAGCTCCTCTGTCTCTCTGGTCCCTTTCTAGGCTAGCTGTGTGTAATGCAGCCTGAAAAGGAGGATGCGGCACACTGGGATCTGTGCAAGAAATACAGGAGTAAGCAACTGCATGAAGGTCTCTGCTTTTGTGAGCATGTTATCTTCAGGTTGGATGCTCTGTCAGGAACTGCTCAGTATCAGTTTGGCCTAATTCATTTGTTTAGGCTGTTGATACAAGTTAGAGACTGGATCTGTACTTGACTCAACTCTTCAGGAACTGACAGGCACAGCAGTTTCCCAACTCCCTGAATTATTCTGACACGCTGTAGCAGTGTTCAAGCACAATACAAATTGTGACACAGGAGGTGTCTTTACAAAGCACTTAACTCAACCTCCTCCTAGTCTATTATATACCCTGTCTTCACAGAATGCCCTTTGAGACAGCATAAATCATCCCAGGAAGCTTAGTCATGTGCCCATCTCTGATTCAGGGGAGCAGCCTGAACACCTGAATTAATATAACCTGGTTGTCATCTTCCCACTGCTTTTCACTGCGCCAAGCCTCTCTAAGGAGCACTGGAAGTGACCTGTGTTTAAGGGAAGGACACATACCTATGGGCAGAAAATGAGGATGCAGCTCAGCAGAACACTTGCCTGATCCCACTTCTTTGCAGTGGCTCACTGTCACCTTGCTTTTGGCAGCATAACCTTACACAGGGCTGTGCTGTGAAGCAGGTTGCTGAACTGATCCTGGCTAAAAATAACTTGCCAAGAAAAAGAAGAAATTGCTCTTTCTCTGGTCGTTTTCAGCAATGTGGTCTCCTAAGAAGCAAATTCTTGATGGGGTCAGGCACACAGGAGAGGAGCTTTTGGCCTGCTTGTTACCAATGTGAGCCTTCCATGCGACTACACTCTGAGCAGCCGCCACTTAGTGCGCAGTAATCCCATCTGCAAGACCTTTCTGTCACTGTGTGGTTAATTAAGTGACCTTCTGAAGCTCAACGGGATGTGAGAGCATGACTCATCCCTGCTCTCACTAACTTCAGTCCTCAGACTGAGCTGGATAAAATCTGCCCAGGTTCCTACAGTACCAGAAAATCAGCATCTCCTTACGTGCTTCCACCTTTCTCCCTGGATTTGCTCAGGAAGCTAAGGCCCTATCAAAGCAAAGCTATTAAGTATGCCAATAGCATGGATCCCAGCAATGAAGTTGTCCTAGTCAGCCTGCATTCTGAATTGTTACATTCCTTCTGTAATTGCAGGGGTTTACAGAGTTGCTCTTTATTTCTTTTCATTAAATACCCTGAAAGAAAATCTGTATCCTGTCTTCCATCCAGCAGATACTGCATTTCAGTGGAGAATTAAGTGATGTCATCTGTCATCTCTACCGAGGACTATCCATAAGATCTCCAGCGGGATTTTGTAAGCATTAGAAATCCTTTGGTACCTCGATTGCTCAGGTAACTTTGATCATTCTAGCAAGCAGTCCTACAGCATTAGGCATATAAACAACTTAGAAGTCAGGTCTCTGTTTCTCTGTGGGTACTAATAACTAGTTTTCTTCATTTCTACTGCAGAAGTTTCCAGCATTTTCTGGTATGTTTATTGCTGTGTGCGGGGTTTGCTGAAAGAACAAGTGGAAAAAAAGGAGAGACCACCCCTCTAAACTAAGCAATGCTTTGCTTTAAACACATCCTTACCTAAGAGTGAAAATGTAAAATAGGTAGGTAATGAAGTCCTTGCAGCAGTTGAATAATTGTACTTGTCTCAAAAACAAAGTGACAAGTAAGCATACATGATGAATGGCTCAGTGCAATGACTATAAATACCAAGCTATTATTTATTGAAGTTAATAGCAACCAAATATTAGTAAGATGGCTTGAAAGAAACAAGAATAGGAATGTCTGATAGAGTTTAGATATTCATCAAACAAATGTGAGTCGTTAGTGGAAAGTGTCACAAAAGAAGAATGGGTGGTATCATGCAAGGTGTAAGGTAAAAGTCATCACGAGCCTCTGATTTAATACTCATGCAAAGCACTAACCCCCACCACCGGCAGTTAGGAAATAATGTATTTTGTCATCTTTCAATGCTACATCCTGCAGCCTGTTTTGGTGCAACTTGCTCATTTAACAGGCCAGGCTGGCTACCACCCACATACAAATGGAGGATGAAGTGCCCAAAGTTTAAGGCTCCCGGCTTTGGCTGCATAATGGCAGAAACCTTGAGAAAATAGTGTTTACGTGGTCACCTTCACTTTGCCCCTCTGTGCTCTGACTCAGTGGTGCCACACATGCCCAGCTTTCTGTAATCTGCTGTGAGGAGCTCTTGAAATGTCCTGCTGTACGACCCATATTCATCTGGCCTTCCATAGAGGTGTCTGTCTTGACAGATCGTGTCTTAATGACTTGTAGAGTTTTCTGTAGAACTGGGGTGGGGGGATGAGGGCAGAGGAGGGGAGCTGAAGAAGCTAATAAGCATCAGCATCCAGTGAAGTAAAGGTTTTAGGGTTAGGGTGGGATTTCTTAGGGTATGTTATTTCCAGCATCCTGCTGAGCACAGCCAAACTTCCCCCTTTTGTAGGCTAGCTCCGAAATCTGGAAAAGACATGGGTCTGGCTGGGTTCACAGGTCCAGATGAGGCGCAACACATCCAACAGCACATAATGTGCACTGCTCTCTACAATGTTTTTGAGGTCTGGCACTGCATGTTCTCTCCCTCCAGAACAAGCTGCTTTAGCTGTCCTATCAACACACCTTGTCCTGTTTGCCATTTTACCACCAGACCCAGGTTCTGGGGTTTCCATTGCAATTCTGACACTGTGACAACAAAGATGTTTGCTGGGGATTTTCTGGTGATTTACAAAGCTTTGCTTTTTCATTGTGTGTTGATGAGCACAGCTTTGAAATACTCCTAAGGTCTAGAGTTCAGGTACAAATCCAGATGTTCTGATACTTACCTGAACTGACTTTAAATTGGGTGTATTAGTCACTTTCCTTCCTGCAAGCAATGAAGGGATACACATAGTGTGGGGTGGGAAGGGGGAAACCTCTGGCCCAGCAAAAGTTTTCCTGAGGTCAGAAATTATTAGATTTGACTAGTTCTCACTTCTCACCTCCTGCTTTAAACTTGTTGAGGGAGAGCAGATGGTGTCAGCCAGATCCTTTCAGACTTCACATCGTGCTGTAACTAAGCAGCCATCCACTTCAATGGTAAGGGATGATAATTGCAGGTCCTAGGCTGCAGACTGACGTCAGCTCTTCAGAGGAGGATGCTGACTGCTTAATGAATATCAGTAGACACTGTTTAGCTTCTGCTCAGAAAAGAAAACTCAAAAATGGCTCTTAGGGAACAGTCAGCATCCATTATCTTCCCGATGATAATTTATAGATGTTTCTCCTTTCATTTTATAAAAAGAGGCCCTGAGAAGAGTTCACTTTCAGACCAGCAACTTCAAGTGTGATTATGTGGCAAAGAGAGCAAGGTTGACATATAGGTCTAATTACAGGGTCTCTTTTCTAGCAGAAAATTAATTTGTTACATGCTGGGCATGGTACAGATAGTCCCATACTGAGTTTTTGCAGAGTCTCTTTATTTCCTTTAAGCCATTCTGTTTATAGTTCTCTCTGTAAAGCTTATAAAGGTGTGTGCCCCCCTGCTCCTCAAGCAGCTCCTTTCCCCTCATTAAAGGTTTTTGAGATGTTGGGCTGCTCAGGCAGGCTGGGAGAAGAAGGTTGTTTCATTTCTCTTACTAACATGGAGGTGGAATTGATGCGGGTCCCATCTCCGTGCGTGTTTCTAAGGTTCTACTGTTACAACCTTATTCCCTGGGACGTTTGCATGCAAATTCAGAGTTAAGTTTTTCTAGATCCCTGAAGCAGAGGAAACACATTCAGGGCATTGTTTGTTCTGGTATTGCACCACGCCTGTATTCTTGCCTTCTCTGCGCCAAAGTCCCTCACAGAGAGGTCATAAAGAAGCCATCTGAAACAAATCTGACAGTGGGGGGTTGTCTTCATCTCAGTATGCTGTCTCCTGCCTCTTTGTAGTCTACTTGTGATGCTAGTGAAGTACAGGGGACAGAAAATTAAGGAGCATATGTTTCTCAAACCCGGGCTGTATTCATCATGATGTAGCTTTGCAGAACTCAGGCATTATACCTGGTGATGAATTTGGTCTGTTAACTTCTGAATGGCCAGCTTCTAGCAAAGAATGTATTTGGTTTGAGGTCTTGCTGAGGGATTTAAATTGCATCCTTGAGAGGTGGGAAGAGATTTTTAGAAACCAGAAGAGACTAGAGGAAATGAAGGTCTGAAATGAGACAGCTAATAAATGTTATGGAATTGAACTTTGTTTTCATTATTGTGGTATGCAGCAAAATGCATTTCCCAATGTTCCTCAAAACATTCCCGTAATTCATCTCAATTAGCATGATTTAGGTGGCTGATTCTAGCCTTTGGAATTTAGCACAAGGTTAATGTACATAAATGTATGATGACATATAGAAAAACTATAATTGTCTTTAAGATGAAGTGTTCTAGCAGCATGGAATAAGTAAGAAATTGGCTGAGTAGGTGGACTTATTTCTGTTGCCAAGACAAAAAATCTGTTGAACTTCAGGACTGCTGATATGCTTTTCACAGGACATTCAGTATCGGGAAACTGGGGCTCAGAAGTCACTCTGAAATGCTTTTTTTGACTTATTTCAATGAAAGCAGTTTATTTTTAAGATTGTGGCTCTTTAAAACCTAGAGTTTGATATCCAGCAGGCTTTCCCATGTTGCAGTCCATTGAATACTTATGAAGCTGGGCAAGCTCAAACTTTGCATTGAAAGCTGAACTTGTCTGTATGGGAAAGGTGGTAGCGAGGTATAAGAATGTGTGAATTTACCTGCCGGAGACTTTCAAGGTCTTTTGCTCTTTGAGGCAGACTTGTTGCTGTCTTTGTGCCCTGTCATCTACATGTGCATGCAAATGACTTTTCCCAAAGGGCTGTAGTAGTTTTTTGCACTGAAACCTGCCCTTTCTCCTCGAAGGTTTCTAAACTCGGTCCATAAGAGGCTCACACCCCTCTGCTTTGGCCTGGCATACCTCCCCTTGCTCTCTTGAGCAAGCATCTGGAGGTTCCTGGAGATTTATGAGCTCCTGCATGTTATTTTGTATTGCAATGCACTGGGGTGGGACTGGCTCCAGCCTTTCAAAAAGAGGTCTTAGGGTAAACAGCCCTGTTCTCTGACTGGTTTTGTTCTTCTCTTGGATTCTGCCCTTCCATTTCTAATGCTGGTTCATATGCCCCCACCCATACACACAGCTGCAGAGTTTTGCTCCTGGTAAAGGAAAGATGTGCAAAAGGAACTGAGGTCTCAGTGAGACTTGGCTTGGCCTGTATTGTTATGTGATGCAAGTGAATTATGAACAGAAGGAGTCTTCTCCCTGCCAGGTCCCTGGACTCCTCTGACTAGTGTCATTAACATCAGTGTTTTTCCTGTTTTCCTCTGAGGGGTGATGCATGGTGTTGCATGGCATTGTTTCCCTCAGAAACACCAACTGTGTTACCGTGGCTGCTCCACTTCTGAGATAACGTGAGAGGTGCCAGCCCTCATAAAGTCCATACAGTTTGCTTAGTAGCAGGAAAGAGAAACAGCATTTCTGCCTTCCTTTACAAGTGGCTGGGAAGTCTCCATGGAAACATTTGTTGTTCTACAGCATTAATTCTTTAGGCTGTCTTCTTCCTTCATTCTGATCCTTTGCAAGGGAGCCTGTGTGATTTCCTGGTGCTTTGAGCTGAATGGATGGTTTACACAGCAAGGCTGTCCCAAGGAATGTGTTTAGTATCTCCATCCCCTCTGATGGACGTAGCATCAGTGGTCATTTTTGCCCCTTGAACTCTGCTGCAACTGCTGCTACCCAGAAAAAGTGGTAATTCTAAATACTAGAAGCTACATCATTTCATTCTTGAATTTTCTTTGAGGTACTAACTGGAAATAAGGTCTGAGACTCATGCAAGAAAAAAATATAGGGTGTTAGGTTCTATCAGATCTTCCTCTGGGAGTTTGCTCTGAAGAACAGACTCTTTGCAGAATCTATTAGAGCCACATCATGCTTAAACTCCTGAGCTGACACCTGAGGAACACTTGGTGCTACTAGGAAAGGATATAATGCAATAAAGGAGGAGGCAAGAAGTCAGGGTGTGCCAGGGCTAGATATTTGTCACTATTACTTTCTCCAGTAATTTTTGTACAAACGCACATGTATTTGAGTGTGACCATGCATGTGTGTCCGTATTCGCATGTGTTGTACATTTGATCACTCTGTACTTCAAATATTACAGTTGGTAGAAGTGCAGACTGACAGCCAAGGGCAAGCATAGGTTTGTTTAGCTCACAGATGTGACGTGTCTCACAGGCTACCAGAAACAATCCCACTATTTAGAGCATCTTCCCAACATGAGTAATGGCAGCATTTATATTTTGCAGATGACTGGTGGTGCCTCAGGAGAAGTATGCAGAACAATTCCCTGTAACCTGTGATGGGGGGAACCCACAATTACTATTTACTAGGATAAGCTTTTTTCTCAGGATCTTATAATTTCCTCATTGCCTCCAAAGTGTATTGTGTGAGGGGGAAGTAAGAAAACTTGCTTCCTCCTAAACCCCTGGACCTGCTCCCATAAAGAGCTGCACTGCTAAGCACATGCAGATCTATAACGTGAATAGAGTGGGCTTGATTCATGGAAATCACTCCCATCCCTCTTATGAAGCAAATAAGGTGTGGGGGTGCAGAGCAGTACTGGAAGGTATCCTCGCAGTGTGGGTCTCTGTGCAGGCTGTGCAGCTGCTACAGTGAGTGGTTTCTGAAGCATACTGCATGGGCTGCTTGTAAGAGCAGGCAGGGCTGCAGTGTGGAAATGCCAGCCTGCAAGTGTGCACTCACCTACTGCCACAAGAGAGGCTGAGAATAACCCGGGTGCGCTCTCCCTGAGCTCTTCTTGAATTTGTAAGCCGCAGCTGAAGAGGAGATTTATTTCCTGTGGGCCTGAAAGTGCGACTGAGTACTTGTAGGGAGGGCGGCTGTGTGTTTTCAGGCTGCAGCTCCCCTGCTGTATGTCATGTTTACAGTTTATGATACACTGAATCCTTTGGTGCCTTGTTCTCAACCCTGCAATAGAAATGTCACGAAATCCATTGCAGTGTGTGCTGTCTTCTGATTTTTCCAACCACTTGCTAATGATTTCAGTAAGGTCTAAATAACAGCTCCCCTGGGGAGTGCTTTGTGTCAGAGCTCTATCATACACAGCCATGAGCTTTTTCTCCCTCACACCAAGCTGCCCTAATGTCAGCCTTTGCCTTGGGTCCCACCAAAGCTTGCACACCCACAGCAAGCATTAGTCAAGCAAAAGCAAGGTTTTTGGTAAAGGTATGTTTCCTGTTCATCTTCTGCAGCCCACTTGTGAGTATATTTTATCACCCCTCAATTGCCCTTTTTCATGCTAGAGTGGCCTAGTCTTTCCAGTGTTCCTAATCCTCACTGGCTTAAGGAGAAGTAAGGAGCATGTGATAGTTTTGCATATCCTCATAGGCAATTTAACTGTGCCTTCAGCTACCCAAATACCTTTAAATAAACAATGGATTTATTCCAACACATGAGCAAACCACGTGCAATACTGACTTTCCTTCTCCATATAGCAAAGAGGACTCCATCAAAATTAGCTTTCTATGTCTAAAACACAAGAGAACTGGAAAGCTCCAGTTTCTTCCTTGGCTGGCTGGGCTTCCAGAGAACTGGAAGGTTCCAGTCCTCTCTAGAAAACAATCCATATAGGGAACTGATAATCCTGCTACAGGCTTATCCTGCTGCAGTCTGACCATATTTTAGTTTCTTGACTGTCTGCTGTTCCAAGAGTCATTTTCTCATATTTCTCCCTAGAGCAAGCTTGTTCAGGACCCAGGGGAAAGGTGCCACAGATGTGTTTTAATTTGAAAGAAAAAGATGGAAGTCTACCTGGGAAAGAGTGGAGGAAAATTGCAAACCATCTCCTGTGTTTTTGCTGGTTTATTGTGCTGCCTGGGAGTTTCTTCTTCTGCAGCAGTATCTCATTGGAATAATGAGGCAGCATGTTGCTTAACTGTGCGGTGGGCAGATCAGTGGGGATTTCAAGAGATAAGTAATTCTATTTGATTTTGTATCCAACAATTATAATTTACATTCCACCTTAGAGAGAGAAAGGCAGTCTGGGCTATGATTAGGATTATTTTTTTTTCTCCCTGTCTCCTTTGGTCCTCTGTTCCTCTTATTGTCAGGCAGCAGTGGCAGCAGCAGCCTTAAAAGCAGGGAGTCATGACAACTGATTCTTCCTGGAGCAGTTTGAGTTGTTAGAAGGAAAATATATCCCTAAAACACAAGCCTCTGAAAATGCAATTAGATCACAAAGCTGTATGAAAAAGGAAAATGACAGCAAAGGGCTGGGAATCACCCAGGAGTTGTGAGTTTGCTTATCTGCATGTTCAGCTTCTGAGCGTGGGCCTTCACTGGTAAAAAATGCGTTGGATTCATTTGTCATGTGAGGGTTTGGCTGTGGCTTCATGTCTGTAGATGCCCGCACAAATAGCTAATGAAGTGCAGGAAGAGTGTCTTGCATAAGAGTATGGTAATGATTTTGGAGCAAATGCCCTGTTGAATTTCATAGGGTGAGATCTCAATCAATTAGCAGCTTAGAATAGTCCATCCTAGAGCAACACACCTATGTAGCACCATACATAAGTGCCCAGTGCCTGCTCTTATTGCAGGCTTGATTGGATGAATTTGAGCTTCCAATTAAAAAAGTTACTCCTGGAAGTGAAACTTTTGACCTAAATCTTAGATCGCAACTTAAAAAAAGTGCCACTTTGAAATAAGGAATTTTCTGAATTGCTGTGACTGCAGTTCAGCCCTGAATAGTCCTGTTTAGCACGGCAGGGAATGTTTTATTAATCCTTACTATTATTCTTGTTATCTCGAAAAACAGTAAGAAAACTTTGTAGTTCTCCCAACTCTTTGCAGAGGGGTTTCTTGCTGTTTGCACAGGTTGATTAGGTGAATCTTTCTTCCAAGTCCCATAAGACATGATAGCCAGCTAGTTATGCTAGCTCACAGGCACATGTTGAGAAAAGAAAGCCATCTGTGATTTTTCAGGCAACTTCCTTCCAGCAAGGTATCATGTTTTCCATTTCAGCAAAGCGTAAGCATCTGTGTGACTTGCATATGGTTACAAAACACATGAGTATGGGAAGCCAGAGCTTCACACTTCTGTTCACCTCTTAACCAGTGTATGATCTAGTATCTCAATGCAAATCAGTTATTATAACAGCAATTTCTTTTTTTGAGCTAAAGCTTAAATTGATGAGGCTTCTGTTTTGCCCCTGTGGTCCTCATTCTTTTGGTATAGTATTATTTGTCTGTTCAGTATGAGGGGTATTATGTGGGAGATCCCATATTGAAAAAATCTGTGGTTTCCATAAATGTCCGATTTATATTCTACTAAAATCAACCAGAAAAAATATTTCAAGAGTTACTTTGTTTTCAAATAGCTCCAGATGCAAAATGCTCCATGGCTTTAAGTCAGGATCGTAAAAAACGAATAGAGCACAGTGAATTAATTTTGCTAATGAGCTTTGCAACCACATGATGCATTTGGGCATCTTCATACAATTAAACCACAGAACTAGGCAAGCAGATCCCAAGTGACACCCTTTGTCAGAGCACTTCAGGACCCTCCAAAGTGTTGTCTCCCTCTCGCTTTAATTTATTTCTATCACAAAGAGAAATATACAGATCATTTGTTTCAACAATTGAAAAACTATGTTTGGCGTTGGTTGCAACAGTATTTTTGTAGTACTCATTTATTCTGCTATCCAGACAAGAAAGGCCAAGCAGTAGCGTTTTACAGAGCAGAGAACATTTTTACACAGTTCTCTTAAATCTTTTTAGCAGCCCTTGAACAAAATGTTTACCCTGTAAACAGAATTTAGTAAGTGATCCACAAGACTTATCATGACAACCTGCCTATCCTTCCTGAACTGTTGTATTCCTATCCCATTCATTCCTAACATCTGCTGCTGCTGACCCTCTAGCCCATATTTACTCTGTTGCAGTACTGTCTCTGCAGCCTTAAAATATTTCCTGTTGATTTACATCTATTTCTGCTCTATTGTCTGGTTTTGGCTGCTGGATTTTTTGGTTTTCTTTTTGTGAAAAGAAAGTGGAAAAAAAAAAAGTTACTGATGTTCATTGCTTATGACTGAGAACCATTTAACAATGTGAATAAGCCTTGTACAAGTCATAGAATCATAGAAAGGTTTGAGTTGGAAGGGACCTTAAAGATAGTCTAGTTCCAGTCCCTCTGCCATGGGCAGGGATGCCTCACACTAGACCGTGTCATCTAAGGCTCTGTCCAGCCTAGCCTTGAACGCTTCCAGGGATGGAGCTTCACAACTTCCTTGGGCAGCCTGTTCCAGTGCCTCACCACCCTTACAGTGAAGAACTTCCTCCTTATATTTAACTTAAATCTCCTTTGTTTAATGGCTGTGATCCAATGAAACCGTGAGTAAGGGATGTGTTTGTATCCCCAAAGCTCTTCAGCCAGCAGCTGGCAATCCTGTTGAGCTTGTGTGGTGTCGCTCCTGTGCTCTCTATCGATCCTCCTGACCTTTGGTTCTCCAGCTCCTCCTCCTCTGCAGGCTTAGTGTGGCACAGTTATAGTCAGAACTCACTGTCGGTTTAACTGGGTCTTGAGCTTTCAAGTTCTGTGAAGTCTAGTGATTATTAGGCTGGAATTCAAGAAGAACAAGGGTAAGCCTGGAGAGCATTACAGTGCCTTACAGAAGTTAGGCTGTGACCTCAGGTGTCTCAAAGCGAAAGGTTTCACATGAGCTTACTGCACAGACACGCTGTTTCAATAAGAAAACTAATTTTTCTTCAAAAAAAAGAAAAAAAGGGTGGGGGACGAAGAAGCAGCGTACAAGGAAACATAAATCTGAGTTATGTGGAGTTAAAATCTCCAGGATTTAATGCTAATCTTCTGTTAGGGGCTTGCATCTGTTCTTTTCTGTCATTATGGTTTTCAACAGAGATCAGCCATGTAGAAGGCTTTTACAGATAGAAAATACCAGGGTAAAACATCAACTCTATTTCTGTAAGGCAGGGAAGTGTGGCTAATTGCAAGCAACTTCCCCCTTCGTCATCAACTCTTAAAATACTAGACTGGCATTCGGGAAGCCTGGGTTCTCAGCTCAGCCACACTTCCTGGGTGAATTTAGAAAAGATAATAATAAAGAACCATTGCCCCATGTCTGAGTTTCCAGCTTCAGGTAATGGAGAAAGGCAAAGTCCCATTAATGGTTGTGCTATGGCTGCGTACAAGGATATCAGCTTTGGAGGCAAGCCCCTTCCTTCCAGTGCGGTCCTCATCAGTCCCATGAAAAAGCCTTTTCAGACAAATTTCTCAGGGAAGTTCTGCAACTATTTCTTTAGTGCTTAGGGTCTCAGTGCGCTGTCTGTAGGACAGACAGATTTGTACCTTCTGAAGATTTGCCTCCTAAAAATAACCACAGGAAATAAATCTGCCATTCTGTCCAGTGTCTCTCCTGCCTTTCTACCAGCTGGTTAAGTGGTCAGCCAATTTATTTTGTGTTGCTTTCCATTAGGAGTGGAAGATTGATGCCTGGAAGTATTTTAATGGCACTGTTGACCTTGATAATAAAACTGCCTATTCTAGTTCCTGTTAGTAATGGCATCTAATACTACCTGAGTCACTGAGAAGCAGCAAGTCTAATAACACAACCGGTGAGGAGTCCCATGGAAAGACTTCAGTGAAGAGGCCCATTTTCAGTGCTGTCTCCCTTCTTATATCAGGCCTATCAGCACCGTTTGTGATTTGCCTATCTATTAGTAGCTGTTTGGCACTGCAGCAATGCCCAGAACCATTTCCATGCTCTCTCCTGCAACTTGCTGGGTGCTCAACACCATATGACACTGACAGCTGCAACTGCTACTAGCTGCTATCTCAGGGCTGTGTGTAATTTGGAGAACAATTTGCATAATTCTGAAACCTAAAAATACCCGTGCACAAACGAAATGCATTAATATGTGCTATTCTAACAGACATGGAAATAGCTGCTACTTTCCCAGTGCATTTTGTAACAGGGACTCTCAACACCTCTTCTTCATCTGACAAGGCTGACATTTGTGAGAGACATTTAAGGACACATAGCAAGTGTTAATTATCCTCAACATGCATCACAGGATTTATGTAAAATGATTAGAGAGGTGCCTTCCAGAATAATTAGCTTTCTGAAACCGCTGAAACCTATGCATGTTGACTCAAAGGGATGTGAAGTCTGAAGATTAAGTGAGAAGACCGGTTCCCATCCCAGGTCTCGCCTGTCCACCCATTTCCTTCCTCAGCCCTGCTGATAATGTTCTCAAGTGTGCAACGGCATCCACCCTACTATGCTCTGTTAAATCATAGCACTGCTTTTCATGTCTCCCTGGTGATATAAGGGGAATATTTGTGACCTTTTCATTTCCGTATAACAAGCATCCTTGCAGGTCAAATGACAGACAAGCTCCCCTGAGCTACTAGGTCAGTGCCATGAGAGGGAAATGCAGTTTGGATTACTGCTATGATATGTGAACTAATTACACTCAGAAACAATAAGGGCATGATCCCAGAGGGATCTGCCTGAAGTCGTGGTGACTTTGAATTATCCACTGCAATAGTCATGGCACTGGCAGTGAAATGCTGTATTTGTGTTTGGCAGTGATCTGATTTTTTTTCTCTCCCTGATGTGATCCAGGAGTGAGCTGGCCTTGGGATAGTCTGGGAGGAAGCTACACTGAGATCTGTATAATTTTAGTCTTCTGAGTTTCCTGATGTCAAATCTTAGAACACTGTGTAAGATATGGCCAAAGAGTAGCAGCAAAACATATGAACTCCTCCTTTCTTTAAAAAAAAAAAAAGCATCAAGATGTATGTACTAGCCCTCCATGTAGTCTGTGGGATTTAGGTGTCTTGTACTTGCAAATCCTTGAGGACCAGAAGATATGAGGGACATCTCTGTGCCACATTGGTAGGATCCCTGTACCGAGCTGTAAATGATGGCTGAATTGATGAACAGGGAAAAGAGATCATCCCAAGCCAGAGTAAAGATGACTCAGGCACTGCACTGCTTGCTGTGATCTTCTGCTTGAAGAACTACAGGGGGGTGAATCTGACAAAGGGTGTGGCAAAACTCCAGTCACTAAGCTCACTGTAAATAGAGATACTTGACCAAAAATCAGGTCCAAGCAGCCATGAGTTTGAGTGTGTGCCAAAGCTGGCTCTAACCTTCACTGGGCTGCAGTTTTCTCAAGAGGGGAGTATTTGTTGTGATAGGACAGAAGTCAAGCGGTTTGTCAACTGGAAAATGCCTAGAGAGTGGCTGCTTAACATTGCAGGGGTGTCCAAGTACAGTACTTGGGCTTAATTATCACTCTTTCCACATACATTCGCACAGAGTCATTGGTCTATATTTGCTTGGCTGGGCTGCTAGATTTCCCAACTAGGTTCATCAGGAATATAATTCTCTGTCCAAAATTCCCACAAGCGTGCAGCCATGCAATTTTGTCAGCTTAATAGAGGAGCACTCATGTCAAAACTAAAAATGATGCCTCTGTTGTGCTCTCGTGAATACCGTAATTGTATAACTGATTTCAGTGGAAGTCAAGAGCTCAGAATAGTCATAAAACCTTCTGGGCCAAAATTTGGCCAAATGTTAGTAAGTAACCACTTGATTGATTGATTTGGCCTAGAGTTTGTTCCCCTTGGTTAAATTAAGCAGAGCCCAATGGAGCATGTGCTCAGCCCAACATGTTCCGAGCAATTAAAAAAGGCCCATTTTGCTGTTACTCAGTGTCCCAGTGACTGCTGCATTCGTACTCAGGACAAATTGTTTCTCTTGCCACAGGTGGCAGGTTAACATTTTATTGACAATAGCAAATATTTGGCTTAGGACAAAGGCATATTTATCTTTTTTCTAGGTTTAGCACTCCCTATCTTTCTTTGCCCTTTCAGTCTCTTTAAGAGCCACTCATTTGGCAAAGTCAGAAGTTGATTCACCTCAGCAAGAGGGTATACTAGTAATGAGTCTGGTGGTGTGTAAGGGAGACATAACTGAAGCCAGTGTCATACTGAGTTCCTCTAGGAAAGACAAAAGAGTTTGACTTCTCTTGGATTAATCTGGTTTGCTCTTTATTGTAATAATTTTTATTTGCTGGTTTTTAAATAATAAAAATGCTTTCTCCTTCCATCCTTAGTTGCCTTGGGTAACTCTATTCAAGAGAATGGATTTACACAGATGTCAAAAATACTATGAAAAGCCAATCACAAATTTTAGTGATTGCTTTTCACACACTTGCTTTGTTTGCTACACACTTCTGCCCTTGGTGTATAAGTTACATTCATTTTTTTCCATCACTGAAAGCCACATCAGTTGAAGTTGCACTTTATTACAAACATTTGTTTTCTTTCCTGCTAGCACAGTCAGGCTGAGTCTCAACCCACTTACAATGGTTTTGCAGCACATAATGACAGCACAGTGACTGGTCCTCATTTACTGTCTTGATATAATACTCAGATCAGTAGAGTACTACTGGCACCACTACACTGGTGGCCTGAAGTGTGTTTGACATTGTACATTTAAGAGAAAGTTTAATGTGTTCTTAGTTTCGTTGGTTTGGGCTTTTTTTTTTTCCCTTTTCATAAAGACAGAAATCCAAGTCAGCTGCTTTTTTAGTTTTGTCCAATTGTACACGGACAAACCAAGTTGGCACATCTTAAAAAAGGGCAAGACCAATAGGTTTTAAGCAGACTTGCTGTGCAGGCACAATTGATCTGAGCATTTGCAGCACATCTGTGCTACTGAGGATGGATTGAACCCTGTATGTACATGCAGATTATTTCTAAAAGCCAGTAGTGGACCCCCTAAAGCAATAGAGTTAAGATGTCTGTATGTACCCTCGAAAAGAAATATGTATGTATTTTTGCTGCTGTTTGGTTTCAGATCAGGCCTCTTGGGTGCTATTTTCCCAGCTCTGACAGCGATGGCAATGGGTATATCTGTTGCGCAAAGGAAGAATTCTGCCAGGGGCAGATGGTGGTGCAACTTTGCAAACCTTTTGTCTACCTTTGGGTCTCACAAAAAAAGGAAAAAAGATAAATCCATCAGTTCAGAAGGGTTACGAGAGGAAACCTACAGCGTTCTTTTAAAATCCAGATAAGTTAACTGTGGGAATGTGGGTACATGTCTGGGCTGCGTGCTTTGCATGCCACTTAGAACTGGTCCTAGGTGGTTGCTTTGCTGTGGGAGTTACAACTCGGTACTCTCCCCAGACATGTGGTATTCACTGAAAAAAATGAACAGCTGTCAGTCCAAGCTTGCCAAAATTTCCTATGCAAAGTAATACTTCGGCAGTTTTTGCAAGATGCTTTTCCCGTGGGTAAATATTACATCTCAAATCAGGAGTAAATACAGCAGGGAAAGAGGAATGTCAGAATCAGAATTTACCTTGGCAGGGAATGATTTCAAAGCTTTCTTGTACATTGTTTAAGTGTACAGTTTTTCTCCCATTTCCTCTCTAGGAACGAGTGAGTAGGCTGGGTACTATATATTCAAATGAAAAAGTTTTCTCCAAGCACATGCACTGTTATAAACAGCCTCGGGTTTTGTACTTGAATGGGTGAGGACTGCAGTATACTGAAGACAATTAAAGATTAACATATGCTCAGAATGCCTTCTTGAAAACTGATTTCTCCTTAATCCTCCTTATTAGAATTCTTCCCTGCCTCAAAAACCATCTATGGATCGAGAAAAAAGGCAACATTTGGCTGAATCCTGCAGACTCTCCACATACCCAGCTGTCACATCACTAGCTCAGTCAATGCAAATGGGAGAAGGACATTGCCCAAATGTCAGGTGGTTATTCCAGACAATATGGACTGGAGGCTTGATGTGCCAAACACTTGAACACGTGATTAACTCACAGCTTTTCTGTAAGCCCAGCTTCAGTGCTGAAGAGCGCTGCTGAGTAAGAGTGGACATGTGTTGTGGGTTAAGAATGTGACTGAGTGAGAATTTCTGCTCAATCCCATGACACTGAGATTAACAGGAGATCAGTCAGAGATTCCCCTGGGAGGTTGACTGGGTTTCTTGACTGAAGTCAGAAAGTATAATAGGCTTATCGGGTGGACAATGCTGTTTTGAAAGAGATGTGGAGATGGTTTGATAGTGAACCTCAAACAAAAAACTCATGAAGAATGAGGGTAAATACACATTTTTAATATGCTTAAACAAAAGTCCATTGAATAGTTTGTTCAATTTAGCTGTGTTTTGATTACTTCCATTGTCCTTTGTTTCCTGTATACGGTTGTGATGCATCCAGGAAAAAATCATGAACATTTGCATTGAGAGTCATCCAGAATTTCCATTTTAAATGATCCACTTTGTTACAGTAATTAGCCTTGTAAGTGGAACAAAGCATACAACATTGACAATAGTTGCTAGTGATCACTTCACTTCCTAATCAGGCTGCTTCTTCAAGCATTCTAATTTATTTTACTAATGATTGTAGGGCAGATGCACCTCTAGGAACTCCAGTGAAATAGAGGATCAGAAAATCTTGCTCAGTATGCCTAATCGTGAAGCATCCTGAGTAATCTGAGGGCAAAGTGGTTATAAATAAAAGACTTTCCTTTCAGAAGCTTATTGATTTGATTTGATTTGAATTCACTAACTTGTATCAATTACTGCAAAGTAGATGCATTTGTTCAGTACTGAAGTGTTTTGGGGAGAGAGATGGTTGGTGTTGAGCCCCTCCCATGTCATTGACAGGCCTTGAAGATAGGGACAGCTCACACCTACTTACTTCCCAATTTGTCCTGCACCTTTAAATGAAAACACCTACTTAGAGGGGAAAGAAAAGAAATAGCTTTCTTGAGAAGAATAATAAGGAGAGGCTGGTGAGGGGCTTAAACTCTTCATCCTCTGGCAGAAATACATATGTTTCATTAAAATGAGGGTCCAGTTAATCAGTGTAATCCTCCACAATTAAAATCCCAGCTAAACACTTATGTTCCCCACCTTTTATGATTTAAAGCCAGTTCAGCTAGTTCCTTTAGTGGGTTCTTTTCCATCCTTATACTAGAGATCCATCAGACAGACTTTGGCTGTTAGTCTTGTGGAAGGGCAAAATAGTCTATGTGGGTAAAACGAAATGGTGTTTGTGCAAGCAAATGCATGCAATGAACTTGGTTTGGATGGACTTGGGATAGGACTAGTGACACTGGCTAGTTTTTATTCTGAGTGAATAGTACATGTGCTATCCAATACACCGGATCAGTGTACTCGATAGACTGCTGCATTGCTTTGATGTGTTCCCTCCCTTTTACTTGTTCTCTGTGTTCATGTGTTGTTTTAGAAAGTGCACAGGGGTGGGAGGGAATCTAAAAAAGCTCCTATTTTATCAAATGAATTTGAGATCATCAAGTTTGAAATCTGGGAGGCAGAAAAAAGTGGTTTGAGACTCACAGTGTCTCTTGGACTTTGTGCCCAAGAACCATAAGTAACCTAAGCAGTAACAGTGCATTTCATGACCAAAATATTTCTTCTTTCTAACACCTTAGGACTTTGTTAGTGCTACCCATATTCTCCTCTGCAGTTATCCGTGGTGTCATGTCTTTGTTTGGAAGAGCTGTGTGAATATGAGGGAGTGATATTTGATGAAAATTGTGCCTCTATATGTTTCTCCATGTCTTATGACTGGAGGTGTTTCCCATCAGCAACAAGTAAAACTTGAGGAGGACAAATGCAGACAGGAGTAACATGCACAGGGACTCAGACTTAAGAAACAATCTTAGTTCCACCCTCCATTCTGCTCTGCTGGGATGGATTTGGAGTTGCCATGTGTATGGCGCATTCACCTGTCCACCCCACCACAGTTTCTGTGTCATCAGCAGGATAAGTGCTTATTTATTCAACGGGGAAAGGATGAATTCATCAGTAGTTGCAGGATAAGTGTCCCTGAGAACATAAAATATATTGTGTGTATTACCAGAGGGTTAAGACTCTTTGTTTGTTAGATGACTCTGAGTAGAAGAATCAGTTCTCTGCCAAAATCATCCTCTGCTTTGAAAAGAAAACCAGGGCAGATTTCCTGTAGTCACCATTTTGGCCTGCTCCTGCCATGTCAGCACCTCTGTTGGAGCCACCAGCAAGGGGATTTAAGTCCTCCCTGTGCAGAAAGCACGGCTGCCCTTGACGCAATGTCCGGAAAGGACAGGAGTTTAGCCCAGCAGTACAGAGTTTAGTGTTTCTTTCTGCTCACAGGTTCTGCAGAGAGGCAAAAGCTGCAAGATCTCGATGAGACCGAAATATTAATTCTCTGTTATTGCATCAAGTTTGACTAACAAGCCGCATGAATAAATCTGCAGTCTTAGTTTCTGCCAGTGCTAAGTTTCTATGGCAACAACAACCCATTTTATCTTTAGGAATTTCATTAGCAAGGGAAGGAAAGGAAACAAAAAATTCCCACCCCAAATCAAAAAAGGTTTGTCAAATTAAGAGCAGCGTCTCCCTCTCCTGCTTAGTATTTTTAGGAAAAGCCAGCTTGGACATTTTCTCGTTTGTAAAGGTTTTGGGTTTTTTTTTAATTCACGTCATTGTCGTAGACAAAAATAAAAGAAAATGCTTTTGTACATCCAAATCGGAGAGGGGAGGGATCATAAACATGCAAGCTGAAGATGCACTGGAGGAGTGAACATGGCTTTGCAGCATATTTAGCATTCATATGAGCCATATGCATAAATACAGAGTGCTGTCTTCTTTTCCAACATTTGGAAATGGGGAAGAAAGCTGGGAATGGGAGACCTTTTTGCTATGATCATAGTGGAGATGCTTGGTGCTATAAATGCTATGGGAAGACCAGGCAATATTTGGGAAGTTATAAGGGAGCTTTATCCGTTTGTGTACATGTGTGCTTCTGCTTACAGAGCCTCAGCGTTCAATAATACTGACATGGGAATTGAGTTTGTTGGATTTAGAAAGCGTGGCTGTGCTTTCTTCTCCTCTCACCTTGGGTTGCCCTATACCCTTGTGACAAATAAAGTAAATACAATTTAAAAGGTCAATTGAATAAAATTGTTTTAGTAAAAAAACCCCTCATGTACACAAAAAAGGAAGAATAGATGCACAGCATCTGCTGTGTAAAATAGGTTGGTGCTTACATTGTCCCACCACCTCTGTGTGGTTCTGTTACCACCTTTAAGCAATAGGAGGGGAGACTGAAGAGCTGTTGCATTTCTTAGTTTGGGGAGTTTGGCTTTGGCCCCACTTTAGAGATTAAAAAGTGTTATGCTTAATACAGTGAGCATCAGGGTCTCTGTGTTTGCCCTGCACCCTCTGGTGCTGTGGTACAGGGAGATGCAGAGAGCCTGCATGCAGCATAGGAAAGATGCTGATCCCTGTCATTTCTGGTTGCCCGTCCTGAGGCTGCAGCGGCAGAACAATAGCTGTGCTGGAGGGGA
This sequence comes from Psittacus erithacus, assembly GCA_009867235.2. Taxonomy (NCBI): domain Eukaryota; kingdom Metazoa; phylum Chordata; class Aves; order Psittaciformes; family Psittacidae; genus Psittacus; species Psittacus erithacus. Next base: position 215,606 of record WYDI02026282.1, read on the forward strand.
CGTGGATGGGAAATGACAGTTTGGGGGAAAGTCAGCTAATAGCCAAAGGGAGGGGGCATGGGCAAAGAAGCCCAGGCTGTGAACCTGAGGAAGGATTCTGGGGCACGGAGGATGTTGTTTAATCCAGTGTTTGTTCTTCGTGTTCACCTGGAGTTCACACTGCAGCTGAAACAAATGCTCTGTTAAAGCCTGTATCACTATAAAGCAAATAGCAGCTAGAGAAGTCTTTATGAATCCTTTCTGTTGACTCACAAGTATACAAGTACACCGGATTCACTGGGACAAATCCCATGTAAATGATACGAAACAATGGTTAAAAGAGTGTTCTGCTTCCTCTGTCATTTTTATCTGCAACCAAATGCCAGCTGGGAAACCCCCTGTGATTGTATTATTTCAGAAACACTGACTGTAATGCCTTTTTCACCTCAGTTTTACAGTCAGCATTTCTGCTGACATCAGTGAAGCAGTCTCCCAATTATGTCAGTGTAAGTGGATGGAGAAATGTTTCTGCCACTAACAAACATCTACACTTAGATTATTTTCCCTACTTTGCCTAGAAATGGCTAATCAAGACTTTTACAATCACAATTCATTCTACACTCCCTGGTGAGCTATGTAATTCATCCAGTTGAAGACAGTATCACAAAACATAGCTAACATATCAAATCACAACATGAATTTTGTATAGTGAATTACAGCTATTCACAAAAGGCTGTTAGTGAACAATCTCCAGACCAATTTCATTATTCATGAAAGAAATTTATAAGCAATTCTGAATAACAAATATATGTGAGAATTTTGTGAACCATCCAGAACCAATTCAGGAGCTGGGAAGGGAAGCAGTATTTGTGGAATAAATTATTTGCTGTGAAATTGGTTGGTTGGTTTTTTCTAGCACATCCTTGGGGACTACTGACCTGATACTTAAAAATCAACTAATGCGTATTCCAAAAAGGGAACAACAATATTTATTCAACAGTATCAGTGAAAAATGCAAAGTGACGGAGGTAAACCAATTCTTTGCTCAGAATTTGCCCACCGGTACAGAGATGAGTTCTGAGGAAAGGTATTTGTATTTTCTCTTTTATTTGTCTCCTAGCTGTCCTTCGGGATGATTTATGTTTTCTTATATCCACAACAAAATTCAGGTAGCTTTGAAGAGAATGTGTGGCTTCTAGTTTTTGTCATAACTAAATTCCCACTCCCTTTTCCTCCCTATCCTGAGAGTCTGCAGGAAGGCACTCAATAGTGGAAGCTCCTGGTAGGTGAGCTAAAGAGGGCATAAAGCAATGGAGTCATGCACATTGTCTCTCCGTATTGCTGGCTGTCAGCCTGTCCTCAGTGTTGACTGTGTTGCATGAATCTGGTGCAAAGGTAGTTTCAGGATATGCGTACAGGTTAGTGATCTGTCCTGGTTATCTGCCAAATGAGTAAATGTAGAATGCCATGCTAAAGCATGAGTTCATTGGATATTACTGCTCGTTTCTGTCTCTGTAGAGCTCCAAAACTCGAGCTATATGGTCCTCCTAGCATGGACATGGTAGTTTATCAACAGCACTAGAGTCTGGTTTGCCAAGGCTACTTGAATCCATACTCCTCTGGTAGTGTTAATGCACCCTGATGGCTGCAAGCGGGCTTTGGATTCAAGCTTAAAGGTGGGCTTTGGGTTCACAGGTAAATCTGCTGGAAGGGTGTAAGTGTGGAAAGTGACTTACTTTACTTATCCAGACGAACTAATATACTAAACTGAGAACATCCCCTTGTTTAATGGCAAGAACACTCATTACCATTTGCCTTGAACAGTAGTTGGGAAAAATTGCTGTGTTATTTGATAAGCCTTTCTAATAGAACTTATGCATGGTTCTATTACTAAAAATCGGAAAGGCCTCTATGGCCATAGCTACAGTGTTGGGCCAAAGAACAGAAAAATATTATATTGCAATGTATTCTGGTCAAACAATTCCAGCGCTGAAAGGGGTGCAGAGGGTGGTTTTAGTTTTAGATTTTTATTGAGCAGCCAGATCCCCTTTGTACCCTTGATTCATCCTTGTTACGTGATTCATGCTAATTGCATTCGTTAGTATTGTTGCAGATACTGTACAAAATGTTCAAAGAGAGCTGGCTGGGGAGCTGGAGTGGCTGGCATCCTTAATGCAGGAAGACTAGCGCCTCTTTTCTCTTGGTGTCATAAGACAGAATCCCAGTGCTATTTTAATGCTGCTTTTCATTATACAAGTTTCCTCTGCCCACCAACGAGGAAAGCATTAGCAGCAATTAGATAACTTGGATTAGTTGCACTTAGGGTTTTGGATCCACCCTACATTTCACCACCCCAAGAACCACACAATGCAAGGGCATGGTATGACTAATGAGGATGCTTCCCATTAGGGAAAGTGCTTTCCATTGTCGTTGCAGTCACTCCCCTATTGTCTTCATGTCCACCAGGCATTTTGCAAAATTCTTTTCTTAAGACCAGTCTTATGTTAATATGATTACCATAAACCCACCCATTCTTGCACCAGCTTTCTGGGGGGAAGCTCATGCTGAAGGGTTTCCATTAATTTTTCAAGGGTCTGATGACTGCTGACCCTGTTTGAACAGCTTTCTTTGGAAATAAGCTGACACTTCAGGTGGACCAAAAAGAAAACCAAACCCAAAGCAGGTAATTTCTCATGCTTTGGCATTTTCCTTTACAGACCAGTTTTTTAAATATCCATAAAGAAATTGTTTCATAGGCTTTTTGCATTAAAGCTGAGCTACAACCTGCTAATTTCTCCTACACAGCCACTGTTTCACCAGATATGTCTCAACCAAAACATCTTCTCTTCTTCCTTGTCTGTGGACATCAGCTTGTGCCTCTATTCCTTGTGTTAACTTCACTTGACTGTGTCTTCTGGGTTCAGGATCCCTAATCTACCTACTTCCTGTTTTAATTATATATTTGAGACCCAGTTAAAATAGTCTCCATATACTAGGTCTGGTATAATAGTGAGAAATACTATATGAGTCAAAGACACTGTAGGATAGATAGACCAGACAGTTGGAGATTGAGCAAAAGGGTGTATTGTCCCCACTCGATAGATGAGAAATGGACTAACTGGATGAAAAGGTGACATGATCAGAGAAGAGATTTAGCTGAGCTCTGAACAGTATTAAACTAAGCACCATTTTATAACTCTCTTTAAAATATTATAAGGCAACTAAGAAAAAAGCTAGAGAAAGAAACAACAATGCATAGATGCTGTGGGATAAATCTTGCCCTTGTTTGCTTCATTTTCTCCCTTCCCCCGTGGATTTCCAACAGCACTCAAGAGCAAGCTTCTGTTATTAGGCAAAACTCTGATACTTCAGAAGGCAGTTTCCCCCCTTTCTGTAAGAAATGAAGGAATATGATGGTAGGAACCTAATTATGAGAGCTCTCAAAAAAACCTGGACTAGCTGATTTGCACTTAGCCCCTTTGATGGAAAGCACTGAACAGTATACTTGAGCTGTAATTATTATTATCAGTCACTCTTCACAGTGACAACAAATAATTATTTTTAAAAAGCATGAAAACAGAATTAACCCTTTCCTAAGGCATTGTCTCTATGAAGTGGCACAGTCTGTTGTTGCAGTTACTCAGAATACCAGTTGCAGAGCTACTGATTTGGATTGGTTTTTTCTCCCCTTAAAATACCCTGGACTGAACTAAGAGTGCAGTTTTCAAGAGTGACTAGTGATTTGGAATTCCTTAGCTCCAGCAGGTTAGAGTCCAGGTTTCAGAAGGATGTTGCTCAAGTGTTTGGGGTTTGTTTCAGCAATCAGTTTTTTTTCAGATACTTCAGAAATGGGTACAATTTCTGATTAAACTCTTGGCTTCAAAGTAAAATGAATCACTGAAATTTTAACAGAAACATGTTTCAGGCATTAGCAATGCCGTGTCTTAGATTCACCCAGTCTTACATTAAGTAAGAGCTGTGGCAGTGGTATTAGGAGCATGGTCACTTTGGGCTTTCTGCAGGGCCAGGGATTCAGCATTGCTCTACCACCAGCCCAGGACTGCAGTTACCTCCCCTGTACACCATAAGCCTTAGTCCCACCCTGACTTGCAGTGTCCACTCATACTGTCTTGTTTTCCCTCAACCCTGAAAGGTCACTGTACCCCAAGGGATGGAGCCTGGGCAGGTGCTTTTTCACTCTCCTGAGATGTTGATCCATCAGTAGGACAGTGAAAACACAGAAGGGTGGGAGGAAAAGGCCAGATGTAGAAGACCAGAGAACACTCACCCCTGGTACGCAAACTCATTTCTGTAGGCAGCGAGAGTAGAGCATGAATTTTCAAGCATGGCCTAGGACACTGTGGTTTGATTTACAGCTTGCTTTGTACATCTGTTCATGTTTGAAGACAGGCACAGATTTAGCTGGATGGTAGAGGGGGCTGTAGCCCCTCTTTTGGGACTCCTCAGTACTGCCTTCAGCTCTAACTCATCCCCTTCGTGGCTGTGTCTCCCAGCAGCCCTTTTACCCTATGGCTGGTGAAGTGTATTTCATCCCTCTTAACCCAGAGTCAACCATACCAGTATTTCTTTAGAAGCAAAAACAAAGATACAGGATCAGAAGCATGTATTTCTTTCAGCCTGAAAGATCTTACAACCTTTAAAACAAGAGGAAAATCTACCAACGCAACTGAACATTGAGTAACCAAGTGCCTTGTTTCCATCCCTCCAGCTAGGCAAATAGGAAAATGTGAACCTTGGGTCCCCTTGTCTTCTTCAGTCCCTCCTGAAAGAGCAGTGTAGCCTGACAGTATCTCTGCTCGACATCTGTGGCTGTGTGTTGGCATGAAACATCACCCTCAGTAATGCACTGGGAACGTGGGGATGCCATGGCCAAAACCTCCCAAGAAGGGATGAGGCATGGCAGCCAAGGAAAAGAATACAACGATCAATAAGCACACAATTTTTAACCAGTTCAATATGCAGCCAGTGTCTGTAGGAAATCTGTTTGCAATCGTTCCTTATTAAAGACAAATGACAAGCCGTTTTCCAGGCATAAACCTCTGCCTTTCTTCTCTAGAATGCTAAGACAATTATTTGTGGCATTATATTTTTTTTCTCACACTTTCTTTCCTTATCTCAAAGGGCTCTCCCACACACATGGAAACTCCTTATTTCCAGCACATTTACAGTGGCAGGAGTTAATAAATAGAGTGTTGCACTATTCAAGAAACAACAAGCTCAAATGTGGGGAGGAGAGTTCAGTAGTGCTTTGATTCAAACCAAAGTGAAAGAAGAAAAGGCAGGGAAATTTGCAGCTTCAAAGCAGACCCATCTGTTGTTCCTTTGCCATGTTTCCCTGAGTGTTATGACAAAAGTGCAGCGATTATCCGTGGAGTTTCCCAGGCCCTGCATAAAGTGCAAGGTGCTGAGAAGAGAGCGCTAGAGGTGGCACATTTAACAGAAGCAGCAGATGAGCAAGAAAGAACAAATCACAAAAAGCATTTAACTTTCTCAAGTGGTTGCTCTTAGGCTGGCTTTAAATACTTCTAAGAAGTAGCAGACTTGCTTGCCCCCTTGGTAAGTGTCAAAATTAGATCTGTGTCAACAGTCACTATCCCTGATCCAGATTTTGAACACTCGGATCTGTGAATTCAGCTTCTATTGAATGCTCCTGCAGGATCGTCACATTGATTGGGAAATTCTGCTTGTTCACTAGGCTCTATTCAAGCTTTTTGTGAAAATCTGCAAATCCAGAAAGCTAAATGCCAAAAAAGGCATGGATGCTCCCTTTCAGTCCCCAAAAACTGTCTCAGGCAGAGGGATCATAGCCATCTCCTGTTACATTTCAAAGAAAAGGAGGTTAAGAGGTGGGTGGTGTTATGCCAGGGCTGATCAGCCGGGTCTCAGCTGTACCAAGGCATTAACATGCTGGCTCAGGAGGTGGACATAACGACAATCACACTTCTTTTTTCACACCCTTTATATCTCTGTCAGTCTTTATAGCAGCTCTGACCTTCCTAAGGGGGTTGCTTTTAAAGTCCGTGATTCCTAAAGAAATGAGCTAGAAATCTGCATGAGCCAGGACATGCCAGCCTCGACAGCTCAGTATAGATCTCTTATGGCCAGCTCTGGTAGTCTCCTTTCAGTACTGACAGTGACAATGACATTGGTGGAAACTCCTTCCCACAACAACTGTATGGAGATAAGTGCTCGTCAGTGAAAGCACTGAAGTGCTTCAGTCTTCTCATTGTTTCTTTTTTTTATTTTCCATTGAACAGTTATCTAGAGCACAGTAAAGGTGTCCTTGGTGCCATACCAGGGGATGGGTTACTGCCAGCCATCAAGAGCTTTGTGATAAGGAGTGCAGGACACCAGCGAAGGTGTTGGAAGAATGCTACATCAGTGGCATTTCTTGCACCTCTGAGATAAATTATTCACAACTATCAAGCAAAGGGCAGATTCTGGTCTTTCCACCTACAGGGAGAAAAAGAGGTCACCAAAGCTCCTGTTAAAGGTACTGAAACAGTTAAAAGCAAATCTCCACCACCCAAATTGCAGTATTGGCACTAACCTGAGCTGCGCTGACAATTGTATAATTAGAACAAGAGCTTGTTTGCTTAAGGCCAATACTTCCGACTTTCCTGGGGGGTGCTTAAGAGGCTTTTGTTGGAGCTGAATAGAGCCATCGGGACCTGTCCCAGAGAGAAACAATCTAGGTAATCACACCTGGCTCTGCAGAGTAAATTTGAGACTGAAATGAGGCATGATTGCATGAGAAATGGGCAGATAGACTTTTGATAGGAGGTATTCTTTTTATTTTGTTTCAATTTTAGGAACAGCACGTCATTTCAATTGGATTATTCTTATGTCCTAAGAAACTTGTATACATAATCACGCTACAACCATGACTGATTCATTCTACCTCCAGCTATTTCTTTTTAGTCTTAGATTTTCTGGGTTTGGTAATCATTCCCTTTGTTTTACTTTACTTGCCATCAAATGGTGCTCTGGAGACTATTTCATAACCACTAGTGATTTCTCAATATGTAGAGGGGTGATGTGTGCATGTGGAGACACACACAACCACCAGCAAATACCCATCTTCTGCAAATCAGTGCATTATGGGAGACCAGTAGTGTGTATTTTAGTCTCTAACAAAAATGTCCAGGAAAAATGGGTTCTGGGGGGACTACTTGCAATATTCTAACTCCATACAGAGATAACCTTTCTTAGGCATGGCTGTGTTTCTGTTATGTTTTTTAAGAGCTAAAACCTGCACATGGACCTGTGAGGGGTAAAAGGCTTGAGGGGTGCAAGAGGGGCAGGACTGACGTGAACTCACCTTCCAGATACCCATGGGTGATATCCATCCTCAAGACTTGGCTAAAAGGGAAGTGAACACATACCCCAGGGCTTGCTGAAGAATGAGTGCTCTTGTAGACATTTCAGACAAGCTGCTAAAAGCAGGCAGCAGCCATTTCTTGCCTTCAGTCTTCTTCCTACTCTTCATACGTCCACACCTACCCACACAGGGAAGGGAATGAAAATCAAAAACTGAAGTGGTACAACAGGTCTGTATCTGCAGGGTTAGTGTGTTTTCTCTGAACAGTGCTATATACAGGGGCTGAGATTAAGGACAGTAATTGCATCATTCACTTTCTGCCTTCTTATCTCTACATGTTTATTTAAACATACAGACAGTGCGCATACACAGGAAGACAAAAGCTTTTAACCTATAATATCCTGACAGTGAGAATTATCAACACTGCTCAGAAGAAAAGATATAGAAATGCTACACCTGACAACCCAGTCATGAGCTGTGAAAGCAACCCTCAAATGACAGGATGAATAATCAAGTAAAATAAAGGAAATGGATGGAGGGACAGACACACAGATAAGTAGATAAATGAGGGTTTGTATCTCCAGATGCAGTTAGGCAATTAACTCTCAAAGAAACTAAAAGAAGTAATTCAAGTTAATAGCTTGGAAGATCTAAGTTTATATCAATATGAAGAACTATAGTGAGATTTGGCATGAATTCCTCACCTTATTAAAGATAATAAGGTCCAGAGGTCCCTTCTGGGGCCATTGTTTCGTTCATCATTCTGAGATGCATATCTCAGTACGTTCCTGACATTATAGGCTTTTCCAAAATTGATTGGCATTGACCATCTGGGCCAGATTTTCAAAGGAATTTTGTCTCCTTTGAGACAGGGAGCAGATTGTATGTCACAGCGCTCCTGGAGGGTACTGAGATGGTTTGAAGCTCTGACCACAATTGACACAAGAGAAGCAGCTGGTTGCTGAGCACTTACAAATGTGGTTCTAAGTCCTTGCAAAAGCCTGGATCAGGCATTTAGGGGCGCATGCAATCAACAGTATCTTTGGATTTGGGGATTTTTTTACAAACGCAGTTGTTACCACAAAGAAATATCTTCTTTGTGTTACGTTTTTGACATTGGTGCCTGTACGCCTACCTCTCTGTGTGTCCAGTGAACAGCCTGTTCTCTCATTAGAGTGCAGGGGCTTTTCTTGCAAGATTGCCCTCAACTTTCACTTCTCATCTTCATCCCGGTGAAAAGCAATAGGGCTACTTGCAAGAAAAACCTTTGAACTGAGTGATTTTAACCATTTACAATTCAGGGAACCTGCAGGTATCTTAGATGAAGAACTAACCGTAAGTAAGTTGAATTGTTTCTTTCTCCAAATTACTGGTTTACAGAGAATGGGGAAAAATTACATTTAGAGAGAAAGTGGGAGAAGGTTATTGGGGGTAGGAGAGAGAAAGGAAGGCAAGCTAGGCACAGAACGGGCCAGCTATTTTTCCTCTTTTCTTTCAAGCATTCCTGCCAATATGCTAGCTGTGCCATCTGGCATCCATGATAAATTTGACTATGTGTAATTGCAAGCTGCAGAGCATTTTAGAGAGGCTGGAAATTTCTCTGTCTAGGTTCTTATGTAGCCATTATCACTGTAATCGTTGAATACAGGAAAGCAAAATTTTCTTTTTTCATACTCTCTGGAATGAAAAGCTCTTCAGTCACTTACTGTCTTTTTCACTTCAATTTGTTTCATCTGAACCACAAAGCAAAGGTGATGTTAGTTCCTTCCCCATCCTCAATGAATATTTAATGTAATTTTTAAAGTATAATTTTAGAGAGACAGAGAACATAAAATTAACCTGTTTCTAAACAAATTTTCCACCATGGATTTGTAAATGAGGCAAGCATTTTAAACTTTGCATTTACATTGCAACTTTTCTCCCTTTCTTTTGCTTCATGTTTTCTTCACGCATTTCATTTGAGCAATGAATCTCCATCAGTCAGTTTAACTCTTCTGTTTAACTATTTAAGCTACTTTCTGCTTTTCATCTATTATTTTTACATTTCTGGAGTATGAGACTTTCATTAGTAAAGCAAAGCAGAAGCAGAGAACAAGTATTCAAAGGAGGCCTTGCCAGATCCTTTTCCATATGTATGGTTGCTGCTATTTTTTACTTCCTAGAGTTTACATTTACCCAGACAAAAGATAAAGACTTTATTAATCATTAGGTTAGGTGAAGGAGGCAGATGGGATGCCATTTAGGGATTCCTGCACCCTAGAGAAGAGCTGGACCCCGCAGAGCTCTTGCATGCTTTACAGCTACCTGGGGATGCTCTAATTTACACTGTTTGGCCATGACCCCTATTGGATCATCCACCAGCTCTGTGCACTTAGAGCATGCTGGGCTCAGGTCATGCCTCTTCCCATCCAGCACATCTCTCTGCACTGGAGTTAAGTGGATGGTGGTGAACATATTAGTTCTGCACCACCTGCATTCTGCATCCTCTGCTATGCCAGAGAAATTATCACTGAACTGGCTCTGGATGCTTTCCAGGTCTTGTGGGCAAAAGGGCAGTACACCAGGGAGACTGTGGCATCCCAGGACACAGCACACAGACAAACCACAGCATGCTGCTTTATGAACAACCAGAAAGCTTTTGCACTACTCCACTGACCCCGTTCCCTTTGCAATTCACTCCTCACATTACAGGAGCACGGGGGTGGGGATGCCTCTCTGTCACATAGTCCATTTGCTTCTTTCTATATGTGGAACAAAACTAACTGTGATCTCAGTCCTGCAAGTGTATTTGCTGATGTGTTCCCGCTGACCTCATGTGTGTGTGACTCCTGGGCTGGAGCTGAAACACAAAATTCAGCCTGAACGTGGGGATTTTTCATGAGTGAAATAAAGAGCATGTGAGGCAGCAGCTGTGTGTAGACTGTCTAAAATAACAATGGGAAAAAGAACAAGTACATGTAGGTAGTGCAAATAGTAGGATACCCAGGGAGGAGGGATGCATCAGCAGCAGGTCTACAACTGCCTGGTTGTTACTATGCCAGAAATGTTCCTGCACCACCAGATCACAACCAGCCGCTCACCCCTGTCTGCCAAGTGCTCGCCTGGTTGCTCTTTAGCTTATTTCAGTGAAGGGAGCTGAGCTACTTTAAATAGTAGATCACTGCTAGCTTAAATTGTTTGATTGAAGGTCAGTAAGGAGTGACCACACCAGAAGCTCAGCCACAGCCAAAGGGCAGTGAGAAGCGGGTGGCAGATGGTGGAACACTTTCCAGCCTTCACAGTTGATGCCAGAAGACAACCTGTGTCCACAGCGTCAGTCCCAACCACTCAGAGAGGTTGTTCATATCCAGGGCTGCATTTATTTCAGTCTTTCCTTTAATATCATAATGGATCAACCCTTATTTGCTTTCTCAGTGTTAACAGGCAGAGAAACAAACAGCAAACATCTTGCTATGAAATAATGAAGAGAAAAAAACCTGAGAAGGAGGGAGGGCTCTATTTTCCAGGGAAGCAAAGACTGTGTTGTGAGCTCAGGAAAAGGTAAAGGAGCAATGAAGCCAAATCAGGTGCACCAAGCAGGGTGGAGTAAATGAAATAGCATCTTTGCACATGCACACACCTCTTTGCATTTGCTGCAAGGGACTGTGCAGGACAGCACAGCTGGGTAATGGGACAGCAGCTGCTGTGTTCAACTCTGAGCACCAGACTCTTCCAAAGACCTAAAGAAAAAGGTGCGGTAATTGTGTGGAGCTGACCACAGACTAATGTGTGAGGTCTGCAGCTGTACCTGGCTGCTCATGCAGAGGCCCATGGACATGGGCATCGCAGGAAGCACTCGAATTCTTAGCTGCATCTGTGAAGGCATGTGTTTTAAGTGCAGGATGTGTAGCTCCTGTTCCTGAAGTCTTTTAGCAAACCCTTAGCCTTGGGGAACACACTCAGAAATCATCACACAACCTCTGTGGGGAAAAATTCAGTATCTAGTTCAAACAATGTCACTGTCTCCCTGCTGATAAAACAGACACAGAAGTCAGGACTGGTTTAACAACCTCCTTTCTCAGAAGTTCCCAACCATCAAATTTCAAGGGTTGCTCCTTTGATCTTGGGAGCCCTAGAAAGATGTTTTTCTTTTTTCTTTCCTTTTCTTTTTTATTTTAATTTCACTAGCATGCCGTGGCACAGTACCTAACCCTGTGTAGCTCAGAAGACTTCTGCTACTCTGGTTTGCTTTTGTTTCTAGCTAGTCTCTAATTATTCTGGTCTTGCAGAGGAAGGAAGGGAAAAGGAGGATGGAAATGTTGCAGCTTAAGCATCTCACTAAGTGAAAACGAGAAAGCTAAGAGGAAAAAAGAAATCGGTACAGTTTGTAATTGTTTTTGTTCTTCAGTCACTCAGGAAATAAATTGCAGTAGAAAAAATAATAAAGTGTCTTTGAACATCCAAAGCAGAAAAGAACCAATAAAGGCACTGCATTTCTTTGAAAATCAGCGCCTTTTCCTCAGCCCATTTCCACTCCTTGTCATTAGTTCATATAAGTCTTGTAACGCTAATTCATTAGGCTCTTCCAGGATTATTTCCCTCCAAACAGCTGCTGAGAAAATAGAAATAATCTCCTGTTGCTGATTGAGCCCATGATTGTGACTGCCAACAATAAGTCTCCTGCCGGCGCCGTGGGGAGATGCCAGGTCTCAGCCCCGGGTGGCTGTTTGATGTTCAAGAGAACAGAGGGAATGAGGGCAGGAAACCTGATTTGGGCTGAGTTTTATGGCTTGCATTTATTTCATATGTAATTGGCAGCCGTGATTTAAGAGGGCATCTGTCTTTGACTGGAAGCAAAGAACAGTCTCTTCTGACAGTACTGGGAATGGTTTCTTACGGGTGAAGTTTAAAAAGATCCTGGGGTGGGGGGGGGCAGATTCTCTTCTTTTTTCTCCTTTCATCAGCATCTCCCTGCTGCAAAAACTGTGGGTATCATTTTGCTACCTGGGAGATGGCTATTTCCCAGTGGCTATTTCTCAGTCCCTCTGTGTCCCTCTTACCTTGGAAGGCTTTGGTCTCAGGTAGGCAGCTCATCTGCAGTCAAGGTGAAGTTATCTGGTGGTTTGCATCCACCTTCAGTTAATGCAAATCAGGAGAAGAGAGAAGATTAAAAATGCCGTCTTTAAAGTTTTTTTTCTTTCTCCTCTTTCCAAAGACATGAAAGTAAAATCAAAAAGCCTTTTCCACTAGACTAGGTTGTTCAAAGCCCTGTCCAGCCTGGCCTTGAACACTCCTAGGGATGGGGCATCCATAGCTACTGTGAGCAGCCTGTGCCAGGGCCTCACCAGCCTCACAGGGAAGAACTTCTGCCTAACATCTAATATAAATCTGTCCTCTTCCTGTGTGCTCGCAGATTTCCCATTGCATCTGCTGGCTCCTCCACCACAGAGACGGTGCAGGAGCCCAGAAACCACCCGATGTTGCACAGGGCTGGGTAACACGGGTGGCTTACCATGAGGGAGTACAGTCCTTATTCTCGGGAGGGATGGGAAACATTTCTATACAACCATCTTTCATTTTCCTACCCCATCTTCTTGCCTTCTTCATGATGAGTTCATCTGAATCCAAGCAACATGTAGGGATCTTGTGGCTCTGTAAATGCCAAGAGCTTTTTATTCCGCATTTGCCAGCCCTTCACAGGTTTTCTGGTGCATTTTGCAAAGCTGTTTCCAGCTCTTTTCTGCCTGTTGCAGAACACAAGACAAATTATCAAGGATTCAAAATAGCACAAAAGGTGTCACTTGATACTCATTAGTCAGCCAGATATTTCGTTATGATACCACATATCTTCTACTGTTTAAGGAAGCAGAGACATACACATTCATATTTGCAAGCTTTTTCAGACACATACCAAATAACCCAATGACCAGAGGATCCAAGCACTTGACTACCTTCCTTCCTTCTGCCCTACTGTCCATTTATCCCCTTGCCTTCCCAAAAAGACAAAAATAACCCAACATATGAGCTGCAATTTGATGTGAGGTTTCCAGCAGCTATGGGGATGTGCAGAAGGAAGGCAGCCAGGTAGCCTAGCAACAGGGTGCAGCTATTTGAGCCTGGTCCAGACAAAAAGCAGAGGAAGACTGATTTTCTTGGGGACGACAGCAATAGCAGAATGAGGGAGAGTTCTCCCTTCACGCCCCAAAAGCAGGCTGTATCCAGGGTTGTGCTAGCATTTATATCTCTACCTTGCTGCTGGTTGTTCTATGGGGCAGAGGGGCTTGCAGGTTATCTGCCTGAATCTTGGGGTGCTAATAATGTACCGCTTGCATGAGTGGGGTGGAAAGCAACACCTGAAAGGTGTTAGAACTGGGAAGGAGAGAGTTACACCTTCAGAAAAATGCCTGTGTCATCAGAGCATCTTATAATGGTCCCTATATGCTCTGTGTTACCAGGACAATTTGTTTCTAATTACATCCCTCACACACAGAGCAAAAATTCACATGATGACTAGAGGGAATCTTCTACAATTTATGGTTTTAGCCTGCATCCTTGCAACCTGTGGGGCTTTTGCTGGAAGCTTCAGTGGTGCTTCGTCAAGCCCTGGCAGTGCATCCTGACAGGGCTGCCCTTTCAAACTGACTGTATGGCAACTCTTCAATGTCCCTTAAATCGCACCTGGCCCTTCTTTTAAATGATGGGCTTTTCAAGCCTGCAGCAAAGGTAGCATTGCCTACCATCTCAGCCTGGACAACAGGTGATGGCTGGAGCCTTTCCAGTGACTCTTGCTGGTGGCTGTTAGCCGCTTCATCTCACCAGGTTTCAGTTCTGCCGTTTGTGAAGGAGAACAATGATACTTCCCTTCATGAGGCATTCTGTGAGCTAGACACAGCTCCTATAAAACACCTATAAAAATGCAAAGCATGACTATGATTTATTTAACAGCTTTTCCACCTTAGTCCTCAGCCTCTTCATTACCAAGATTGACAACTCTTCTGAATGCAGAAGCAGACATGTGGGTTTCCTGAAATGAGCCCGAGCTCCCCCTTGCAGGGAGAATGCAGGTTGGCTCCAAGGCAGCAGGAAAAGAGGACTCGGCTGGGAAGGAGGTTTGGCACATTAGCAAAGGGATGCCCTGGTTCAAATGAGGCACCTTTGTCTCAGGGTATAATTCTGTATGCAGGAGGGCAGCAGCTGGAATTAGCAGACATGCTGGCACAGCTCATTCCTTGTGACTGCAAGGCACAGCCTAGCACAAACCACAGCCCAGATCTGCTGCAAGAGGGAGGGACGTGGACAGAGAGGCACCATGAGAGCAGGACAAACCTTGACATGGCCGTGGATTTCAAACCAAGGAGAGGGGTCTCTTTTCTAGACAGATTGGTCAATTTATCATTTTTGCTGTCAATTAAAATAGCCTACTGAGGGGAAGACTTCACTGTCAGGATCAATAAAGTACCTTCTTTCCTTTCCATCCTTACTGTGACCAGTTTTACTCCCATCTAAATGCAAATCTATTACCAGCATATAAATAAAAGTCACAAATACAAGGGACAAGAGAAGTCTAAAAGTCACAAATACAAGGGACAAGAGAAGTCTATGGACAATATACAGGTGACTGCTTCCCTAAAGCCAACGCTATTACTAATGCCCCACATCAGCCAGTGTACTTTGGAACTGAATCCTACTGAACAGGATGAGAGGTATTTTCAATGATCTATACACTCCTCAGCAGGGACTCCCTTGCATTGATCTGTAAAGATGGGCATTTCATTTCCATAATTTGTCTCCAGTAGGTTTCTCTCTGAGTTCTCTAGATGCATTTGCAGTCCGCACTCATCTGTATTTCAAAATGCTTTTCAACCCAGACGGGAGAATTTGTCAAAGGCTTATATATGTGTGTGTGTGTGTTTTGTGAGAGGCTTTATCCAAAATCTTTCAATGCAGGCTTTTATTTTAAAGTTAAGCATTAAATTAGATAAATTCCTTTTCTTCAGTTTACTGCTAATATAGAAGGCCAGGCTCTTATGAACACGTGACATTCCCTAGGACATAAGCAAGGGGTACTGCTGTGTGACATGTTGTCCTTCCATTCCTACAGTGACCCCAGCACTCACCTTCACATCTCTTTTCTTCCCTTCTCCCCCAACATCTCCTCTCTGCAACTGCTGAATAAAACTGATGCAATTCTCTGCACAAATAGCCACTCCTGTAGCCTTGAGAGCAGCACTGACTGAAAAAACAAACTCACCTCTTCTGACCTGTAGAATGGCTTCACATATTTCATAAGAATAGCCCAAAAAGCAGTGAAGCAGGCAACTCTGCAGTCTGTTTCACCCTGATTTAACATCAGATTTTAGGTCTGAAATGTCATCAAGTTAAGCATATAATGACAGAGCTAGGTCCCATGGCAGCAAAGCATTTAAGCATGCGCTTTAATTTAAGCATATGAGTAATCTTACTGGCTGTGTATGGAAATACAATTTCAGAAAGAAACATGATCATGATATCCATGAAAAAGTACTAGCCAAAAATGTTAGTGTTACTGAGTTAGTAGCCCAGAATATGAGTGTGTAAACAAATCAGGAAAATGCATGCATAAATCATTACCTTAAGCCTTTATAGGGGAAACTATTCAAGTACAGATGCAACTGCAGCACCTACATGAGCACCTTGCTCCTGCCAATGGGTCTGAAAGAGCTAAAAATCCAGGTGTTTTACCTTTTACTTGTTATACCAACATCAATACAGATGCCCAAAGTGATGCCCTTTACACATTCCTTGCTGGCCATTCCCTTCTGCTGCAGCACATCCTGAAGTCTTAAGTAAAACTGCAGCTTCATTCCCAGGGGATAGAGGCTGAAATACAATTTCAGTAGCTTGCCTTTTCCATATTTGTTGCTTCAGCAGTCTGTCTGTCAAGTCTCTGCAAGGCTGGTGCTGCAGTTTGATTAAGTTAATGGAGATTTTGAGGCTCTTTGCCTCATCCCACTGTCAAAAAGGGACCCAGAGTTGCCTGATGAATCTCATCTTGCTATACCAGGAGTGTCACCTGGATTGGGGAGAAACCCCCACTGGTTTCTTCATGGCAGCCCCTTCTCTGACTCGCTGAGGAGCTGCCCTGTGTTTCAATGCTGCCGCACCTACAGCATCACCAAGCCCCATGGAGGGCCCTCCTCTTGTCCTGATCTCACCCACAGCCAACACCAATGCACAGGGAGTTAATCTGGAGGGTTTTAACATTCCCCCTCCATCATGCTAGATTTGCTCTCTGGCTTTGTTTTCTAAGCCCTTGTTTAGCAGCATCATTTCTCCCTCCTTTAGTCACTTGCCTGATAAAGCCGCCCCGAGCCCCGTCGTACCCTCAGTTCTCTGACACACAGATTAACCAACAGCTACAAATAAAGGCACCAGCTTTGCTTTTCTGGAAGGGATTAGTGTGCTTCCAGAAGAATGTCAAATCCGTGAGCCGGTCCCTTTGTTCTGCTCCACTTCATACACATGTGTTTTTGTAAAGCGTTATAAAAAAGAAATGAAAAAAGGGGGTTGGAGGGAAGAGACAGATTGCTTTGCTGTTGCCTGGCATTATCTCTCCTCGACTTTATCAGGGATAGAGAGGATGCAGCATTGTCAAAGCAACTGTATTCTCTGGATGGTGCAGCCATTCACTATGCTGCAAGTCAGATGTTAATAATTATTTAGCAGTTGAGTGTGCTGAGGAGGGGGGAAATTGAATTTACATGCATCACTACAGTGGCCTTTAAAAGTCTTAGCATGAAAAATGCATGACTGCCCATGCATTATTTATTTGGAAATGAACAGAATTTCCCAAATATCAGACTCACAGGTCAAGACTGACAAATTTGGCAGAATTAAGCGTCATCTCTATCAGCCCAAAAGCAGATATGAAGGGGAATGCAGCTTCAACATGTTAAGGCATTGCTGTTTTGTTGCATAAATCTGGCTTTAGAAGGACATGCAATGTTTACCCTAATCAGCACTCCCTTGCCAGCCTGTGTTTAGCAGAAGAGGGTCTTGTTTTTCCATTCATCCTGGATTCAGACTGGGTTCACTCACTCTTTCCACAATGAAAAGCCTTTTAAGGCTAAGTATCTGTGGCAGAATCTAGTTGTTTTGATCCAGGAAGCACCATTTGTTCCAGGTTTTCTTGTGTTTATTCTGTCATCAGCAAAGCAGCTTGAATACAACCTTGAGGCTCTCAGTTGACAAATGTCCCCCAAATTCTCTCCATCTCTCTCTTTTTGCCTTTCCAATTGTAATTCTTGTTTGAAAATAATTTTGTGCAGTCTCTAGTCCAGCTGTCTCCAGAATACCAATGAAGTACAGTCTGAGGCAGCAACTCCATTTTCAGTAGCTGGCCTCATCCAGTATTAGGCAGTATGCAAACCGTACCAAATAGATACTTCCCTCTCTATATGCACAGGCACTCATTCATTGCTCCCAGCATGCCAGTACGCCTACAGACCAAACTTCTAAGTAAAATCATTGCTGCCTGAAGTACATCCCAGCGGCAAGGGAAGAGCTGGACCATGGAAGGTGGGATAGCTCTGTGTGCAGAGCACCCAGCTCCAAGCTCCAGCCCAGCATTACCAAACCTCGTTAACTAATGAATGGAGAAACATCTGGTCACTCTGCGGGCTCTCATTCGGGAAAGATAAATCAGAAATACTTGGAGTTCTTTCTCTGTCATGACTAGAAAGCCATGAAGACAGGCGCACATAATTCTTTTGTGCAGCTTAGCATCTTATTAGAAAGAAGCACAGTTGACTTGTGGGAAGGTCTCTTTACAGAGTCAGTTGTTAACCCATTTGCCTTTGAACTCTGCTGGGGACACTCTTGACTTAGGAGAGGTGAGCTGCAGGGTTTGAAGTATAATAAATACCTGCCTATTATTTAGCTATGGGAGGAACAGATCTGCAATCACTATATTTTCCTTGCATACACTGAGTTTCGAGAGAAGTGCCTTCTCTGTTCCAGCTGCTTTAGGGGGTGTGTCCCAGTGGGATCCTGTTGAACAGGGCAGAGAGACCCAGGCCACCCCAGCAGGACCTAATAGAGGCAAATGGCCTGGGGGCATGAGGAGGGAATGGGATACGAAAGGGGATGAGCTGAATGGAAATCATCACAATTTCCATGGCAAGAGCCAAGCAGGGCAGAGAAGCAAAAAACATCAGCTGGAGAGTGAAATGGAGACAAAGCAATTTGGGGAAAGGACAGGCTACTAAGCGCAGGCTGGAAGAGTGTAGCCCTTCTTTCTTTGGCTCACTCCCATCACATGTGGAGACATTGGGCTTGGGGGATAGATATGTCACAGGAAGGAACAGCAAACGCCTTGTGTCCTACCACTCTGCCCCTTTCTTTGTGCAGGGGAGTTCATATCATGAGCCCTAGTTCTGCACTCAGAAAGGAAATAAAAATAAGGTTTTATGACACAGGCGCAACCCCTGCCACGTGCCAAGCTTGGTACACTGTTATTCCTCTATAAGGTCAGAAAGATTTTCCTCACCACCCTTTCCCTCAGAAGTGCCATAAGTGCATAATACACATCCTACAAGTACAGAAGCATCTCAGGAGCAATCTACTCTGGAGCTAGCTGGAAAATTGCTGTTTGCTGTAATGGTACCCATGGGAACACTGCTCTCTAATATTTGTTTAAAGCAGAATGGTTAAAGTAAAGTAATGCCCTTACTTTCTGAACGAAGGCTGTTCCCCACAACATTGGGCAAAATTGAATAGCTGGGAAAAATAGCAACAAATTCCCCTGCTCTAGAGTGAGGGATCCTAATCCAATCAAAACATACAGATAGAGGAGTGAAGCTTATATAAGATGCACATGATGTCTACAGTTGTTATTTGGTATGATGCTTATAGCAAGGTTGACTGCCTAAACCTGAGCTGGGGTTTGGCTTGTTTTGTTGCCTGGTTAGGGTTTTGTTTGTTTGTTTTTAAAACAGATGCATGATCTTATAAGAACCTCTGAAGAGGGAGAAAGTATCTGCAGTGGCAGCAGCCAAAGCCAAGATGAGCAGAAGGACTTTTGGCGTCTCAAGCTCTAAATGCCTTTAGGAAGCATTCCAGTGGGAAAGCGCTGCCAAGGTGATATCACTTGATATGCATGAACTTCTATAATGAAGCCGGTGGGAGAAGGAGAAATATAGGGCTGCCTGAGATAAGCCAGAGGCACTGAGTGTCTGCCTGCCTCATGCATACAATTTTAGTGAGTGGATGGGTTGATGGGAGGGGTGTTGCTCCACCATTCGTAACTCCCAGCGAAGGGTCAGAGAAGGCTGAGCAGCCTCTACTGCCCTTCACCGACCTCCCAGTATCAAGCAAATAATAATCCCCCATGCCTAAGATGCCTCCTTTTACACTGAGGCTGCTGCTTTTCCACACCCATGCTCTGCTTCATATCAGTTGGTTTGATGAAGGTGACACAGCTCATACATAGAAGCATTCTTTTCTTTTCCAATTTGCTCAGTGCCTGACTCTCCTTTCGTTCAGCTGCACAGTTAGACAGTCTCAGTGAAGCTTGAGCATGTCTACCTCACTCATATGAAGTGGTGCCTTTTCATACAAGGTCCCTCAGTAGCACTCCAGCCCTGCTCTGCCTCAATAACGGCAGCAAAACTCAGCCCTGGAAATTGCCCATGCAAGGTAATAACCATGTGTGAATCTTAGCATTAATGTTTGTGAAGTGCTTTGAGATCCCAGCAGGAAAATTGCGTTACCGTGAAATATTAAGCTACACAGATCCCTACAGCCTTGCAAGCAATCGTCAAGTGATCTGAGAGGCATTTTGTTCTTCCCCAGCCTCTTAGCTTATCTGTACAAACTATGGTTCACTAGGTACAAGATCATCTTCAGTTCAGTTGTAAGGAATATCTTCATACCACTTGCAGGCAGGAAGAGAGGGCAGATAATAGAATATAATGCAGAATCTTTTGTTGCTCAAGTCTAATTTATCATCAATTCAGCTGTCATTTACAGATGCAAAGAGAGAACTAAGCTGACTGTCCATAAAAAATATATTGGTTGAAATAATTCTAGGCATTGTTGTTCCTATTGCACACTGTTGTGTTCATTGTTATCAGAGTGGCTCTGTGAAATTGCCATGGATGTACAAGGCTATTTTCATAATTCACTTTTGACACACACTCTGGACTGCTGCTTTTACGGTGGACTTTTGCTGCTTGCATTTAATCATTTGGGGTGTGTATTGCTTTCTCTGCATTCTCATCACAACAAGCAATCATCCCAGAATAGGAATATATCTTTCCTGAATTCGGTACTTCTGCACACTCCAGGCAGGTGTGGATTCATGAATTCTCGACGTGCCTTGATTTATCCTTATGGACTGCCGCCATTTCAGAAATGTTCAGTGTTGCCCACAGAACTCACCCTGCTTTCTTTCAGGGTTGTGTTTTATTAGGTTATAGTGAATCACAAAACCCTGAAAACCAGCTTTTGGGGGAAAGATTTCTTACAGCACTTTGTAATTTCTTTAATAAGTTCCGTATGAACATCTCTAAATGTACATTAACAATTGAGGTTTGTGGCACTCCTTGGAGGTGTTTAAATATTATTATTCTCATTTTACAGGTAGGGAATTTAAGTAATGAGGAGGAGAGGTGACATTTCTAAGGTTGTGCTAGAAGTACATTGGAGAAGATAGAATAACGTGAAATCAAATACAGCTCTAACTTACTAAATCTCACTTCATTCATTTGAACTACAAATGATGCATCCTTCTTATCCAGAGGGCTGTACGTTAATGTACCACCACTGGGGCTTTTCTCTGAGGATCAAAAGGGCTATGAGCCATGTTGAGCTTGGTTGGAGTTCTATGTCTTGGCTTCTCAGGAGCTAGAAACACAGAAAAGAGTTTTCTGCATTTGAAAGTGTAATTTCTAATGTAAAAAAAAAAAAAAAAGCCCTTAGTCATTCCAAAAATGTTTCTTTCTTCCATTTCAAGGGATGGATGTGCCTCTGCTGCCCTGGAGATCTCTGGCAATGGGAAGCTGGGGCTACTTGCACACATGGCCTTTTGAACTCTGCATAGCTGAGCACTTGTTTATGTCCCTGCAACCAGAATGAATTAGCTGACTTGAATTTCAGAGCTATTCCTTTTGTGTCCACCTCTTACTAACCTTTAATTATGTCTTCATGCTCACTCTCACAGGCCCTGTAATTGACCACAAATTTAGTTGTGTGGCCCAAATCAAAGGAAAAGGCACATAACTGTATTATGTTCAATTATCTTTTGCTACAGTTCCCCTGCAAAGTGAGCTGCTTCTGGTAGACCTTATTATTAGACAGGCAGTTATTCAGTGCTAAAGTTGCTTTAGTTGTGCTTTTTCCTCAAAATAACACTAACAGGTCATCAGCATCACAGAGGATTGCAGCATTGGAGATGATAAGGCAGCCAAATCTCATTGCATGCCTGTGATCAGGGTTTGAAATTCATTAAAAAGAAGTAGTTGATGGTGGACTATGGTTTTATCTACTTTGCAGCCAGTTCTTTTGGATGGTCTAACATCTGAACCTATCAAAGTTTTTCAATATTAATTAAGTCATCTAATGCCCTGTTGAATTAATATGCATTTCACAAATGAAAATGGAGCCCTCAAAATTCAGTTTGTCTAAAGCAAGTCTGAGCATTAGTGGCAAAGGATCATAAAAGCTAGAGAGGGCAAAAGACTGTAAGAACATTGAGTTACTCTTCTTTTGATGGAGGATAATTCTTAAAGAATAATAAGCTAATATGCAGTAGAGGTTTTAAAATCCCATTAAAAAAAAAATAGAAAAAGTCTTAGGGATATTTTTGCATGGTTCTAACTAGGAAATCAATCTGTACCCTTGTTTTATACCTAAAAAAATGCCATAGAAATAAAACATCTTTATAAACATGGGCAACTGTGTCAGGTAGAGTAATGAGGGAACTTACTGTTATGGGAAAGATGAATCCTACCTTCTGCATAGCAGTAGAGATTTCAGCAGCTAGCATGGGATTTCTGAGTTTGCATGAAGTTTTCACAGCTGAGTTTCCCAAGGAACAGCCGAACTGAAATAGGTCCTTGTATTGAACCAAAACAATCAAGCAAACCAAAACCGCCAGAGCTGAAGTTTTTCATCCCCAGTAAGCCACAATAACCAAGGAAGTTGTACATGCACTTGGCTCTAGGTGCGTGAATGGTACATACTGGAGCCAGGTGAGGGATGGTGGTCCTAGCCAAATTGGGATCAATTACCAGTTTGCACCTATTGCAGACATTCTTCATCTCTGCTGTCTTTTCAGATAGGCAGCTGTTGTTGGGAGTCAGAGATGCTTCTGCTGTTTGTTAAAAGCTGTTGCTGTGTGTGGCCAAGCAGTGCTTTTTGTATATCAGCTAGAAGCACCTGCAAGCTACAGCTGTATTTCCCACTGCACACCATTTCGCTGTGCTGTGAAGTATCACTCAGATTTATTTTTTTAATAAACATCACACGTACAGCAAAAAACGCACATGGAAAATGTTTCTGTTTTCATTGACACCGTCTAATGCAGTGACTTTAAAGAGAGAGATAAGGAAATTGTATCACTATGTCAAAACTGAATTTGGTAATGGAATAAGAAAATAATCACAGTTTAAGAGAGAAATGCTTCAAATTCCGAGAATAAAGGGCACCTTATTATAAGCTGAAGGTCTATGAATAATCCATTATCTGGAATCTGCAGAGGATTCAATAGGAAAAACATTCTTGTATTTGCTTTATACTTGCTGGAATTCAATTTCATTTTGTATTCTTCTTTAACGTTAAAATATTGATGTTTACATAGCTACTACACCAAGGTGCCAAAACTGGTAATGGGAAGACATTGGACTGCAGCTAACATGAAAATTAGGAGAAAAATAAGTTCTCCTTTAGGAGATTTATGGCTCCCAGTGGTTTTGTGATGTGAGGTGGCTTGTACTGCTGAAGAAGAATCTTATGTTTTTACAGCTCAGGATGTGAATCAGTTTTGGATTTTAGACCTTGACAAAAACAGTCTTGCACATTCTTTTTAATTTCCTTACAGTCAATGTGTTTGGTCAGGATAGTCCTTGAATCGCAGTGCTAGGAAGTGTCATCTGTCTGTCAGAACTTGAGTAATTAAATTGTGTGATACATATCAAACCTCCCAACCTGTCAACTGCTGCCAGGAGGCTCAGCCACGCCGCAGGCAGGATATATCCCTACATTACTGAAGTTCACCCCAGATACAACACAGTAGTATGGGCATGGACTCAAGCTCCTGACTTTCCAAGAGACTCTTGCAGGGGGCTAAGCCCAGCAAAAAGGAGGCAGTCCCCAACGACCTGCAGTCAGCAGGCACAACCAGCACCCAGGTCAACACTTCCTGACCCTAAACCTGAGCAACTGTGGGAGTAGAGTGTGTCAGTTCACCTCATTTTGCTTTAAAGCCAGGATTTCTGGGCTCTCTTGATCACTTGTTCCAATGGTAAAGTGCTTTTGCTGTTAAAATAGAAATAAATAATTTTAATAATTTTATTTCTAATATTAATCTTTTCTGAATTCAATTTCCAACAATTTAATACCTTTGTCTGTTAGAATAAAGAACCCTTTTGTATTAAATGTTCTTCCTATGTAGGTACCCACAAACTGTGATTAAATTGTTTCTTAATCTTCTTTCAATAAGCTTAATTGAACATCATAGTATAGTTGAATCTCCCAAAAAGGGCCACCTATCAATAACTGATTTTCCAAAGAATCTTAAAGCCACAAGAACAAAAATGGTGTCCCAGTTCTTCTCTCCTCTGTTTTTCTTCTGATCTCTATTAAACAAAACCAAAATATGTGGCAAGCAAACTGTCTTCTGCATGTGTAGCTGAAGCTCCTTTCCAAGGCAGGTTGATGATAATGACAAATCAAAACATTAAAAGTCCTCCATGGTGCCAAGGAGCTCTTGGCACTGAATTCAAAACGAATCTGAATAATGAAAGCAATTTAATAAATTCTGAGATATGTCGATAGGAGATATCCTCCAAGATATCTTGGTAGAGCTGTTAAATGCTACCTGGTTATCTATTATCACTTTCACAGATTATAATTGCTTTTCTCTCTTTATGGCTATTTTAGGAGATTGCTATTCCTCTTCCACAGCAGCAGGTGAGCTCTTTGCCATGTGCTCCCCCTCCTCACCGCCAGCCGATGCTGCTTGTGGGCCAGCAGAGAGGAGGGAGCATCTTCCCCAGTCCAAGAGGAATTCACCGGAGACATTCTCACGCTGCCGGTATCCTCTGGCTGCTCACCCAGTACCCCCCAGCACCTGCCCACCTCTTCCTGGAATTCCTTGGACCAGGGACCATTCACCTGGCTCCATTGCCAGAGAGGAGTCAACAGTTTCTGGCAAACGCAAGGGCCAGGAATAGGGCTGGAATTACTGTGTTATTTCAAGCTTTGCAATGTGATGGGAGCTAACGCCTGTTATTTTATGTTCAGTTTCCTCCTATGGAGTCAAGGACTAGGAGGTGCTTTCTTCTTTTCCCTGGTGAGATCTTTGCAAAACTCTTCTCTTTTCCTGTTCACACTGCAAGCAACACCAAGCCATCAAACACTAGGTGTTCCTGCCTCTGTGTAATCCTAGGTTAAATACACAATGTGATCTAAGGGGATGTAAACAGATGTCCCTCCCAGTGCAGCAAGAGTTTCTATTCCCAAGGCAGCTACAAAGCTAAGAATATTACAGTTTCCAAAATCATCTAAAACTTGTCAGACATTTTATTAATGCCTCCAAAATAAAGGTATCGACCCAGCAGCCTGCTCGCCTGTACCACTGATAATCAATCCCACATCGTGTTGCTTAAGACACTTGCAGAATAAACACTACAAGAAAGTCCCCAGCCCAGCTGGGGGTCTGTGATGAATAGAGCTGCTGCAGACATCTCCTGGTGGAAGACTTCTCAATTTTTTATATATTTTTTTTATTTTTAAAAAGGGTGCAATACAATTGATGTTTCAAACAGGAAATTTGGGATGTCCCTCCACAGTTGCCTTGTGCAGTCGCTGGCAGCGCTGTGGAACGCTACCAGCAACAAATGAAAAACACAGAAAATGAGCAATGGTGAGCTAAAGCTTGGGTGTCAACTTAGCTTTGTCATTTTTTCCACTGCCTTTGTCAGTCATTTTGCCAAGGTGTCAAAAGCTACAGCATTAATGTGTATGTGGAGTTACACCCCATCTTACGTGCGTGTCTGATTTGAGCGCATTCACTGAGAATCTGCTTCCCTGTGAATCCCTTCACATACATCCTCCTGCTTAAAGCTATGGGTAGGATTGGAAATAGTATCTGTGTGACAGCTTTGAACAGATGGAAAATACTAGTGTCAATGTCTCAATTATTAAGCTTCTGTGTATTTCCACAGATTGCTGCCATGCTCAAAAGAGCAAAATATATGTACTAAGCCTTTTGCCTAGACCTCCAGGAGCTGCTGGGTTTTGAGTTCTTAGTTCTGCAGAGCATTACATAGAGGGGCCAATCCTGTAATTATTGGTATTTTCTCTTTGACAACGTCACTCCTTCCTAAATCTCTGACATAAATACATCCCCAAACAAATGTCTCTTGCTTTTCCACTACCATTTTTAAGTACTGCCAGAGGGCATGCTGCAGGCCATCACCAAAAATTGCAAGTAGAGGTTTGCAATGGAAAAGCCTTGATGGCGGAAAATGTACTTCAGTTACTCCTGGGAGTCCATGGAACTGCAAGTCTCTGGGCTTTATATCTGTGAAGCCCCAGGTGGTCTGCAGGGAGAGACTTCAGAGTTGTGTGCATACACACACAGCGCAGAGAACATAATCCCATAATCTGGTTACGTCTGGTGCTTAGCTGCCAAGGAATTGCCCACATTACAGCAGTTGCCAGGTCAACGAAACTCTAGTCTTTGATGCATATGTACGAGAAACCTAAAGGATGTCAGTGAAACTCCTTTTGAGTTTGATGGTAGGCGTGTGCTTAACTGGGCGTTACACTGGAAAAACATCTGCAAAGATTCAAAAAGTCAAAGATGATTACTCTGAATAGCTTAAGAGTATTGAGAATAAATTTCGGGAACATATGGTCACTGCACACTGGTTTCCTTTTTCCTTGCTAATGTCTCTGGTTGCCCATTCATCTTATAATTAACAAACCCAGTGGGATAAATCATTGTTTCCAGAAGCTTAGCGTATAGTTCTTGGGACAATGGCGTGGAAGCTCAGTACAATACTGTTTGTCAGCTATTTCTCATACTCTGAAAGCCAAATAAATATCCCTGGAAAGTGTTGCGGTTGGCGTTCAGTGAAGTTGTTGCCCACTTCTTGGGCTGCTATGAATTCTGAATTACCCTACTATGCCTCACTAGGCTGTTGGACCTGGCAGGAGACTGTTATGTCTCCACTACTCAGCCTCATCTATGCGATATCGATTATTTATACTCCAGCTACCCTAAAAATAAAGCACTTTATCAAGTGCGAGAGAAAAGCAGTATTCCCAAGAAAATGGCTGAAGTGGGTCCAGCTTGTGGTTCCTTCACACTGTGAGTCTCCTTCAAGAAGTAAGTATTCCAATCTGTTATTCTAAGGGAAGTGCTTGATCAAAAGCTTAACTCTGAAAAAGCTTAAATGGTTAGCTGGATTTTCTGACTGAGGGAAAATAGAAGGTGGGAGATAAAAAAACACCAGCATAGGGGAGCCCAAAAGAATAAAAGAGAAAGAAAGCAAAAAAATAAAGCAAGACACACAGAAGACATACAGGCAAGGAGGAATAAGAAGTTAGGTATTAAATTAGGAAGGAGAATGCAGACCTAGTTGAATTAAAATAAGAGCAGCACAGGCCAAATCCTCCTCCCCCACCCAGATTGGAAATAAAAATCAAAGACATTGCACCCCTGTCTTAAACTTGGGTTAATATTCTAGTGAGTCAGGATAAACTATTTGTACTCTACTCCATGTAAACACTTCACGTTTTCCTGATATGCAACTGGGATGCTTATTATTATTATTATCCTTATCATTATTATTATTATTATTCCAAGGAGTAGTTGGTTTCTGGGGGAATACTAACGAGCCAGATCTATTCTTTCCATTTCACCTTCATGCTCTGCTTCTGCAAGATGAATGTGGATGCAGTCAGAGCTCCAACCTCAGCCGGCAAAGTCACAGCATCATGAGGCTGCAAGATGTCAAGTCATTCCAGGTACTTGCAGCTGTGGCAAGTGAGGTACTGATGCTTTGATGCCTTTCTAATGCTGCTGCCAGTGAGAGCTGAGAGCATCTCTCCTGCTCCTGCCTGTACCTCTCTTGCTTAGCTGACTAGAGATGGATATTTAAAATTCCATCTGAGACAAGGATGTGCTGCAATATGCTGCTATATTCTGTGCTAGAACTTATGCCGTGCTGCAGAGCAGCGCTGTACATCATATGTGCAAACCCAAAGTGCATAACAATAAATATAGTAACAGAATTCTTATGCCTTATGTTCAATAATACTTCCAGGGTAACACATGCTGTGGGGTAGTGGAAGTTGCACAGATAGGATATTCAGAGTTGTAGCAAGGGATGAGCAGAGACAACTCCTATCACTTGTGAGGGATGGTAGAGCTTCTTGCTCTTAGTGGGACCCCAAATTGCTATAGCAGCAGTGTCTTACCTCAGCAAGATGCACTTCTGGTGATACATTCAAGGGCATGGAGAGAAGAGCTGGCTTTGTGCCTGCTGATTGCAGAAGCAGGGGGCATGAGATATCCTAGGACAACAGAGTGCCTTGTTACGATATTAAATGCTTTCTGCTCTATCACACACCTTGTTGCTCAGCAGTCCTTCACTGCAGGGAGCTGCCGAGATTTAGGACTCAAATCCTCATCCACAGCAAGTGCACCTGCTATTGATGCTTATTCCTATGAGTCTGTGAAGCCAGAAAGAGTTACTGAAGTTAGGAGGGAAGTAGATTTTCAAATCTTTTGCAGTTCCCTTCCCTGCTGGCTCTCGTCAGAACATGTGGGCATCCTCGGCTGGCTTCGTGCTGGGGTTTATCTCCTCAGGCCAACATGAAAACTCAAAAGGCAACAACTTTACTTGCAAGGGGGTCAGCCCAGGCTGATTAGCAGATCTCCCTTGTTACCCCAGAGGAGAAGGCAGTTTCTGCAAACTGCAGGTAAAAGCAAAACAGGCTGCATGACCTGCTGGGGAAGTGCTGAGCATAGGAAGAAACATGCAGACTCTAGGCAGCAGAAAGCAGAGCTTGTTCTGGGAGCCTAGAAACTGAGCAAGCCTCAAGTAAGTAGAGGCACAGGCATGTGAACAGAGGGTTATATATGATCCTCCAGTTGCTAGGCTGAAGGCTGGGGAATACAGGTGGTGAAACAGCAAGGGAGCTGAGCATGTTCAGTTATTAGTCAAGGATCCCCGCAGCTCCGCAGGCTGCAGTGCCGCAGGCAGTGAGCTGCCTGCAGAAGGGAGGAAGAAGGGGAGCAGGGACATAGCAAGGAGTCCTGGAATAGACGGTGTGCGTGGAGCAGGGACCTTCATTTCTGTTTGAACCCTAACTTTCTGGCGCCATGCATGGTATAAACACCAAAAGCAACTGGGAAAGTGGCAAATACATTGGATTATAGAATACATAGAACACCCACAAACCTTGGGTCTGCCCAGAGCAGCCCCTACTCACCTGGCTCAGAGCACCAGTCAAGGAAGACAAGCACACGTGCAGGCTCTTTGCCCAGGGGAAGGAACAGAAAAGGACAAGGGAAAGTGTTCCTCTAAACCTTGCATATGTACGGCCAAGAATTTAATTACAGACTATCTTTTGAGTCTGTCCCATACCTTCTCCCTCAGGGGCTGATTTCCTTCCTAATCCCAATCATCTTGTTTGGACTGTTTAACTCCTTGGCTGGCCCAGATGTCTTATTGCTTCTGCCAAGATGCTGTTTCATTCTGAAATTCATGTTTCCTGACAGAAGACTCCTGATGATACAGATGACTTTGTTCAATGAACAAGAGTCATTGGGAAATAAGTGGGACCTGTGAACAGAAAAGAGAACTGTGAAATGTCTTGTAAAGCTGGAGGATTACCTGTTGCTGGATGTTTGTTTTCTCAAAGGACCTATACTGTGAAGATGAAGTTACCAAGACAAAACAGAGAGTCATGTCCAGGGGTGTCTCCCTTCCATTCCTGGGGGTTTAGTCATCCTTTCATAGCTGCTGGGAAATAGAATCTTATGAGCATCTGCTGCCAGTGACAATCTGTCGATCACAGCAGGAAAGGGTGGGTGTGCAATGTCAGGATGGGTAATGATGCACAGTTAATCTTTGACATGACAGCAGATCTAGGAGATCTTTGGTGGTATCTGATAGGCTAGGATATGGGGCTATCCCCAAAGGAAAGAGGTTGGATTCCAGCTGCTTTGCTGCTCTTTGTTTGAATGTAATTCAGTGTGGCTAAGAGAGACTCATTCCTCACAGGAATTTTGGTGCTTTGGTTTTGAACACTGCGCAGTTTATGTCCGGCAATCCTCATCACAAACTCAGCATGTCTGCAAATTTGTCCTTGTTTTGGGTTAAAAAGTAGAAACTTCAGATCTAACTAAAGAAAGGAGCCCATTGGATAATTTTTCTTTAGGATCTATTAGTGAGATCTTTCCAAGCAGTGTTTTGGGTTGATGTTTAGTTCTCAACTTACATGGAGTCCAGAATACCAGAAACTGCCTTTCTCCTGCACACCCAGAGGTCTCTACGTTAATCCTCTACTCAGTCAATGCTCAGTCTTCATTACCATTTTGACTTGAGCTTAAAGTTTTGCTGGAACACGGGACAGCAAAGGGAGACAACAAAAATAATATTGATGGGCCAGGCAACATATGTGACGTTTGTATTTGTCCCAGCCACTTACAGAAGTGGGTGCTGTTTGCTTCGTAACCATTGCAGTACTCTTCACAAGTAGTTAATGTATTCCTCCAGCACATGAAAGAATAATTGGATAGCCACTTTTTTTAAGCTCCATGTAACCAACCATATCAAGTTTACCACTAAATGTCACAGTTTATCATAATGTAATCACCAGAGAGCAAGAAAAATGAGCATACTTGCCTCCATCAATAAATGAGTGATTATTCAAACAATAACTAGGTTTATTTTCTTTATTTCCATAAATGTTTGTAGTCTTATGAAGATGCTCTGGAGAAAGGATTATTTATGTTGACATCCAGGCGGTACAGCAATAGGCGCTTTAGAAAGGCTAAAGAAAGATGTTCATTTAGAAATGATCTGAAAAGTCTTATTAATTTTCATTCTGCAGAAGGAATCTGAGACATCAGATTATTTACCAGATTAAAAATGCACTGCCTGTTCCATCTTGTATCATGCAAGCCTGATGCACAGTAGCATCACTGGAAAGCCAATAGCAAGGAAAGAGCCAGAATTTCTACTTTAGTTTTCATTTGTAAGACAACACAGCTATTCTTCTGCCAATTGGCCATTCTTCCATGAACCGCTTTTTGATGTTATGTAGTCTCAAACACTGACATTACCAGATAAAACCACTCCACTGACAATGGTAAAACCAGTTTTGATCAGGATCAGAAAAAAAGAAACAAATGTATAAAATTGGCCCCAAGTCCCCAGTATGTTCTAACATGAAGAAAGTTATAGCTTGTCCCCAGGGGGATGTCAAACTGCATCTCTGATGGCTGAGCAAATCTAATGCCACGCGACACCTGTGTGTGCACATGCCTGCCAGGAGACAGGTGTGTGCTGTAGTATTTCATACGACCAGATGTCCTCAGCCGAGGCACCGAGTCGCCTGAACCTGTGACGAGAAAATAGAGATGTCAGGGAAGGAAAACAATTCTCTCCATAATCCGTTTGCCCTTGCAGATAATTCCTCACGCCTCCAGACTGAAGAGTGAACATCTGATGGGCACTGGTGCAGCAGCGGCAGCTCGGGGATTGAGAGGAGGAAACATACAAAGGAGAGTTGGAAGATATTTTTGTGACAAAAATAGCCATGCATCAGCCTGAGTGAGTGAGAAGGGGTAAGGACTCTTTCCTTGCTCGAGTGGAAATGCTAATGACAGCAATCTAGGGAAGCTTTGCCAAATTTGGCCACCAGAGTCTGATGGGCGTTTGCAGGGCAGCCCTGGTTAATGACTTCTTGCTTTACTTGCAGAGAGCTACCAGTCTGAGAGCATTTCCCCTCAATTTCCTTGGAAACACGGGGGAGATGCCACAAGGCAGGAACTTCTGTATGATTTCCTCACCCACCCTGAGTGTGTATTCAGGGTGACAGACTGAAATCCCTGAGCAGGGACATGGGAGTTCTGGCTTCAATTCTTCCCTCTCTCTTCACAATGTCTCTCTCCTGCCCTGCCCTTTGAAGCAGCCGCATGTCTCTAGACACAAGTTCCCAGCCTTATTGATGGGGAAGAGCCAAAATGACTTTTTTTTTGTCCCTGCTCTGTTTTATCATATTACACATGCATGAAGTACTTAGCAACAAAAAATCTGGATCTTTTCATTGCTGCTGTAACATAACAAGATGACAGTTCCACATATTTCTTCCTAAGGTTTTCTGTGACTTTCTGTGACTCTGGTTTTCCTCCAGGCACTGAGCAAGGGCTTGTGCTGGAACGTAAGGAGAGCCATTACTTCCTAAAAAAGGGTTAAGTGAAAACTAAGGCAAATTGAAATCTGGGTCTTGTGCAGGATTGCCACTTCATGACTTGGGTCTATAGCTGCAGAGATCTCCTTTGAAAATGTCCCTTAACCCCTTCAAAACACTAATTTTAAAGCTTCTGATAGCTGACATTTCTGTAATATGTCACTGCAAAATATCTTCTTAACGGCTTCTGGCAGTTCATGGCATCCTGGTGACCTAAATGCTGCTTTTGTGCAACACTGGCCTGCAAACAGCAAATGCTCTGGATTATTTTGCATTTCCTATAGCCCTGCTGTTCAGAAGAGGGGAGGGGGAAATAGCAACAACAGGAGCCACCTAATCAGGGGACAGGATATGGGGAACGGGAGGCAGGGAACAAGCTGGAGAAGATGGATGGGTGCAGGAGGGAGTTTTCTGTGAAGGGGGAGTTAAATTCCAAATTTAATGGGAACTAAGTGGCAAATAGACTCAAGATGTCCCCTTGTGTCTGCTACCAGAAACATTGTCAGAGGTAGATGAGTGCCCTTGCTGCCTATTGCTCCTGGCAGCATGTCCCCTGCTGCTGCCAGTGCCCATGCTGCATAGGACATCACCCCCCCCCGGCTTCTCAGGGCTCCTCAGCATCCCTTCAATGCCCGGGCAGACCACTGCTTTCCATCCTGCAGCAGTTCTTCTTCAGGCTGAGATCTTGGCCAGCTACTTCTCCACTTATTAAACTGAAATGATGCTGATTAGAGCAAGAAGGCCAATGACAGCTCCATTTTCCTTGTCCCTCTCTGTACCCGTAAGAACAAGAAGAGCCTGCATCATGGGGCATCTCACTTGAACAGGCAGGACAAAGACCAAGAGGATTTTTACTCCTTCTCCTAATTCCTTCATGAAAAATGAGCTGAATAGACATTTTGTCTTCCTATTGAACAATGTCTTTAAAAAAGGCGGAGGGTGCTTTCTTCTTTCCTTTTTCAGTTCCTGTTTACAACTATTTTCTATGGCATTTATGAACTACTTCAAAAGCTTTCTTGGAAGTCATACACCACCCCAGAGTCATTTAGAAGTAGTACAAACCAAGCAATCACAAAAAGGGGGGTGTTAAAAAAAATTACTTACAGGTTAATAAGATTTCAGATGGCAGAAAAAAGTAATAGCTCAGAGCTGCTGTGTGAGAAACTCTGCACGTATTTATTTCTGTTCTCTCACTTCTTATTTTAATGTACCACAGCTGAATTAACCTTCGGAGAATTTGCAGCCCTTTTGGTCCATTTGGTACACTGAGTCTTTAATGTCCCAAGTGGTCCTATGATCTGTAAATTACCTTATTGCATGCTAAGCTCTACAGGGCTATTTCTCTACAAGAATTCTTTGTCAGGATCAAATTAGTTCTGGGGACCCCTTTCTGTGTGATGTCAAGCATCCTCTGCTCCTCACAGGGAATGTAAGAACCTCTCCTCATTGCAGGATGCATTCAGCCATTTGCAGGATGAGACAGTGTGTGAAGCAAATGATCAAAGTGGCCCATTAGATAAATCCATGCTCTCATCGTTAACCATCCTGAAAGTCGCAGTAGAATGGTTTACATTTTTCATTTTGCATTCCAAGCACCATGCTTAATTTTTGACATTCCCTGTCTTCATAAGCAGATCTGATGCTGGCTATGGAGGGCTGAACAGCAGCTAACAGCTGAACTGAGGCGGTAAAACATCATCCTGTTTCTTTCTAACCCCAAGGAATTGTCATAAGCAAGGGATGGTTTTGAATGAATGGTTATTTCTATAATGGACAGCCCCATTCAAAGGCAATAGGTGAAAAGGCATTGCAACAAACAGTTCAGAGAGATTTGAGTTTTCCCCATTTACACAGGATCTTTTATCCCTGCCTGGCAGAAATATCAATTGATTAGAGGCACTCTCTTTCCCATTGCCTAAACCCCAAGCTACAGTTTGCTTTTCTTCAGCCCAAACTATTGCCTATTACCTTTTAAACTGGCAAATTTTACTTCTGTGAATAGCAAAGATCCCCAGGTTCATGGTCCCCATGGCAGCAATGTCTCCTGGGTGTTCCTTATGTCTTTATAAAGCTCAGTAACTGCAGGGTCTCTGTTAACAACATTGCAGTATTTTTTCAGTTTTCTTTTCCGGCTGTTCTCATCTGTGCAGGGGAAGTACATAAAGCTTCTCCTCCTGAGGACCGCTCCTTAGGGGAGGTTGTCACTGTATCCTCCACTCTGAGCATCCTTCTTCCCAGTTTCTGCCAAAGCAGAGAAATATGGACTCTTTCTGGTGCCCAGCAGAGGCAGAGGCAAGCAGACAGCTCCCCTCCATCCCCTGCAGTCCTTCACTGCTGCTCCCACTCAGCTCACTGCCCTGCCTTCATCTGTGAGGAGATCCTCCACAAAGCACTGCACAGGGCAGCAGCAGAGGGCTTTGGTCTGGGTCTAAAGCTGTATAAGGCCTTACAGTAAGTTCCCCAGGGCAGCTGTTGTGGTGACTGCCTTCCTGCACTTACCCCTGCTCATCCATTCTCCTGCAGCTGGAAAACAGTCCCCACACCTCTTGCTCATAACACTGTTTTGTGCAACTAGAACATCTCCTCTGAGAATCTTGGAGCCTTTTATGACCAGCAGGGACTGGGTCCCCACAGGGCCCTTTGCCGAGGGAGGTGAACATGGAAGTCCATCCATCAGACACTGCACAAAGGTGGATTTTCTAGAGCATAAGGAGACAGTCCATCTTACTGTGCCCCATCCAGCTGCACCCTCTACCCTCAGCTCCTTCCAGCCCAGACAGCAGCTGCATCAGTTCCTCATCTGGATTAGGAATCTGATTCAGCCCTGGATTAAATACATGTTCAGTTAAGGCACAGGGGTAAGAATTCACTATAGGGTTTTGCTAAGCCTGAAAGAGGATAATTTTAAGAAGTCATTGTATTTAGGTCATGGGGGGGAAAAAGCCTACAAATCCGAGAAGAGGGGGGATTATAAATAGGAATTTCTTCATATGTCTTATTCCTTCAAAAAGCCATCCCTGATATCTCCCCGGTTAACTGCTGGGGCTAGGCAGCTCATTTCAGCTGTGTTTTCACATTTTCTGCTTTTTGGGGTTTCTGCTACAACTTTCGGAAGCAGCAGGATGGGGACATTATAAAGACATAGAAGGAGCAGGGCCAGTTTTCTGCACCACTAAGCAAGCACCACTTTCAATAGTACTGCAGTACCTAAATGTGCCCTTGATAAGCAGAACTTGCTAATACTGTCCCTGGTGAGCAGCAGTCTTTACCTATCACAATTATTAAGCTAACTTGGTTTCTAGAGAGATATCCAACTAAAGAGATCAGCTTCTTAAAGCTGTGCAAATTTGTTATCACTACCTGCAGATGGGGAAGCGTGATGCATGCTTTGCCTTCTCACTGCTTTTCCCAGGTAGCTGCTGATGGTCAGCAATTGGGTCACACTGGGTTACTCCAGCAAGGCTGCTCCTTTCACACCTTCTCAGGCAGAATCAGCCACATTGGTGGGGCAAATGATTGTGATACAGCTCCAGGGAACAAATGGGACAGGGACCCCAACCTCCTGACAACCTGTCCCTTGTTGGAATCGCTACACTGGTGCCGTGATCATGTGTTTTCTTCTCTGTGTTGGCTCCTTGCCACAGCACATCACTCCTGGTGCCATTGCCATAGTGATGGGCTTTCACCAAATGAGTTAATATTACACCAGGATTTGAAAAGGGGTAGGATTTTTCTTTGTTTTGCCTGAGGGAAATGACAACTGCAGCAGCATTCACAGTAACAATATTTGCACACCTTTAAATACTGAATTCAGTGCTCATACATACAAAGAAGGACTACTTAATTCCTAAAAAAGAGGCCAAAAGTATTTCTTTTAATAAAGAATCAGGAATTGAAGAGCTGGATATTAGGAGGCAATGAGAGAATTGATTTCTATAATAATTTAGAAGCTACTCAGAAGGAAAAAAACACCTGTTAAGTAAAGTGAAATTAAGTGTTAATTAGCTATAAGATACACAGTATAGACAAGGGAAGAAGCACATATATGATATTCAGATGCAAGAGTAAACTAGACAAGGTAAACAGAAGGATTAGGAAGAAATTCATGATGCATAACATCACAGTTGTAAAGTTATATGAAGATATGTTTTATGCTGACAGAAAGGTCAGAGGAAAAAAAGATTTGTGAGTGCTGCAGAATGGAAGCATATAGTGATAGTAAACTACATCAAAGATGGGCAAATATTTGGTACTAGAGAGCCAGTCCTAAATGAGGACTCTGTTGTAAAGGGGACACAATCATTCGACTGATAATGGCAAGAAATACACAATTAAAGAATGGGGGAAAAAAAGCACCAAAAGCCAAGGTAGAGATGGTTTTCTTTGAAAAAAACATGTTAAAAAATAATGTGGCAAATGAGTCTTGTCAAAGCTGGGTTAAAAGGAGAAACTACAAGTATAGTCATGTCTGTACCAATATGTAAAAGAAAAGATAAAAGGTAGAAAGATGTAATCCTCACTATGCAGACATGCTCGAGGGTGTACAAGTCATATTACAGGAGGATGTACAAAGTTAGCCAGAGGTAGGCATGAAGCACAATGTGACAAATGTGGCAGGACTGAGCCCTGGACACTGCAAGTACGAGCTACATATTGCACTATGAGCCTGACCGAATGCTAGAGAAATAAAAAGACAAAAATAATGTAATTTCTCATTTAAAGTATTTTAAAGCATTTTTTTAAGTATTTCCTAAAGGGCCTGGCAAGGTTAGCATAAAGTATGCTAATGCTCAGCTGTGGGCTTTGCCAGCCAGTGTGTTTTGCTGGAAACAAAAAGATACATATACATCTGCAGCTATGAATGCAACTTGCAAGGGTTGTAAAAAAAAGATGAGAAGTGTAAAAGTTGTGCCACTTATTTCCGCACTCCTGGGATCTCATTGAAGAGGTGTCACACCACACAACTGAGAAATTGGCCCTACCGAACCTTTGTGAGAGCTGTATTCATGGCAGTATCTAAAACTTGGAGGAAAGCTTTTGATAAGATTCCTTGTCTTGCCTTGCTCTATGCTTGTGCCCCCAGTATCAGACAGTGACTGATGATGATTGCCTCCTTATGGTTATGTCATAGTCATGATACAAACTGGAAACAGGGAAAGTCAGGAATAGCATCACTGGAGGATCTTGCACCCCCAGTTGTATCACCACGCTTCACAATTATAGTCATTCCTTTTTCTCCTAGCCTAGCAATTAGATTCACTGCTTCCATATCTAGAAATGCCATACTCAGCAATCCGTATTTTGCTGGCTGGTACAATTTACTACAGCCTTACCCTGAAAGCCACATTTAGTAGCCTATACAAGGTGCACAAATGTATGATTTGTAAACAAAAGCACAATGACTGTGCATCCTTTGTTTGGATTATAAATATTAGCCAAGTACTTTGCAGGTCAAGACTTCCCACTGTGTGCTCCACTTTCAAAGGGACTCTGTTAAATTATATATGTGCTTGTATAAAAATGGCAGGCTTTTGCTGCACGCTGGGTTAATAAATAGTTGTATTGTACAGCTGCCTCATTCACTGTAAAAGGCAGGTCACCTTGTTGCGCAGAGTCACCAAAAGCCAAAGCCAGGGTCTCAAAAGTCAGCTTGGGCTTGATTCTTCCTGGAGATGGAGTTGCCCCATGGACTTTCTGTTCAGGTTTGAGTACACAGTGTGTTCAGGAGTGGGATTTTTATTCACTCCCACCTTTCCTATACATTGGTGCTCTTCATAGTGATATCCAGGCTATTTAGCTTTGTCAAGGCCCCTTCTTGCCTATCAGGTGGACAGGGGTCCTCCCACCCTCCACCCAGCTGCATGCAGGTCCAGGAGCTGTGAGGCAAATACTGATCATGGTTACTGTTTGCTTTTCCTGCCTTCCTGATGTTTCCACAACCACATGTAATGGAGGCACTTGGTGCCCTGTAACAAACCTTTGCATTTGACTCACACCATTTAACAGATTAAAGGCAAGCCATGGCACAGTTCCCTTTCCCTCTTCCCAGATCAAGAGCAGTATCACCTTAGCCAAATATGCAATCCCCCACCTCAGTGACATTTTTAGGAGTGATTCTACTACGTATTGCTGGGCAGCAATACAACCTCCACAGAAAAGGTCACATCCAGCTTCAAAGGGATAGGCAAAGTAGGGCAGGAAGCTTCTCGCTGTCTTTGGCAAGCCATCAAGGTGACTGGGGGAGTTCATGCCACGCAACTGCCTCTGCCAATTCTCCCTTGCACCCTGTCAGCACCCACGCTGTGCCCTGCACATCCCTCTCTATCATGGGATGCTATGGGGCTGGTGGGTGCCTGGAGCTGTCACCGAGCCTAGCTGAGAGATGCAGCAGTCTGAGGGTATTTGGTAGTTAAGAGAACCATAAATGGTTTTTAATATCCTTCTATCATTCTGATTAACAGCTGGGGGGCATTAAGGCTGATGCAGTCCCTGCATGGCAGAACAAGCTAGAACAAAGGCAACAACAAAAACTCTTTCTCTTATTCCTGCCCCCCACCCTGCTGGGGGTGGGTGGAAGTGCTAAACTTTCTGGTGCTTGGAAAAAGGGAAATGATGGTATGAAAAGGAGAGTGTCAGAAACAGCCTCCATTTCCAGCTCCTCCTCCGACTTTGTACTCCCCTCCACCGCCTCCTCCCCACACACATGCTCTGCAACAGAATTTTTACGAACTTTCAGACTTATAAATGAGCTCTTCTTCAAAAAGAAATGGGGGGAGGTGGGGGTTCTCCCAGTAGTATGGCAGCATGCACAAAGGCTGGGTCTGCACACCCTGGTTTGCCTTGGTA
The DNA here is from genome assembly GCA_009867235.2 of Psittacus erithacus. Classification (NCBI taxonomy): domain Eukaryota; kingdom Metazoa; phylum Chordata; class Aves; order Psittaciformes; family Psittacidae; genus Psittacus; species Psittacus erithacus. The sequence continues at coordinate 254,445 of WYDI02026282.1, forward strand.
GCAAGGTTTGGGAAGCGAAGGCTCTGCAGCCTGTGAATTCTCCTCCGGGGAATAAAACTGATAAAGCTCACATAGAGACTTCTGTGGCTACAGCAAACAGAGCAAGGTCAGAAGAAATAAGTCATGCTTCAGGCCTCATCAGCAATCCTTTAAGTACATTTTCTTTCTGGAATGCCAGAGATTTAATCTTGAACATTAATGCAATTAATATGGGATAAAAGTGTTTATGCTGCTGCCTTGTGTTGGTATTTTGACAAAATTCTCTGCTCAAGGCAGAGAATAAAACACTTTAATGAACAGGAGAAATAGTTGTTCTTTATTCCGCACCTCCCTAAATTTGAATTAATTCATTTCAGTTTGCTTAGCTTCTGAGTAGGAAAAGTGCTGAAAATAAACAAGACTATTAAAGGGAGTTATAGCTGGCACAAACAGACCTTCGAGGAGCGAAATGATAGGACTGTATTAGAAAAATAGATCTTAGTGCAGCCCAGTGAAGCAACAGTTTGGGTTTACATTTTAATTTGCAAAACCTGCAGGTGATTGCAGGAATACAGACAGGGTACAAAAATCAATGGTGTGAATTATTAAAAACAGAGGGTCCGATCCTCCATTAGGATGAACTGCTTGGTCCTTAGCATCACTAGGATATATAGAGAACTCAAGTGAGCTTAGCAAGACAATTCTGAAGGGTGATACAAGGACAAGGCAAAAAAACTTGTCTCATTATAATTTAGGATGAGTGTAGTATTTGTTAGTGGTGAAGCTGGAAGTAAACCATGCTTTATTACAGCAAGCTGAAAACTACCTTCAACTCCTCTGCTCCATCATATGTATTGTGTCTGTAAATGTGTTACCAAAAATAGATTGAAAAATGTTTTAGAAGGCTAAAAATACATCTTTGGTGCTATTTACTACTAAACCCTAAAGCAAGGTTTCTTGGCATCATACAGGATTCAGAGAAAAGCATTTGAAACACCTGAAATTCCCTTAAAATAGTCATTCTATGTCTGAAAATTACCTAAGAAGAATAGGGTGTTTCAGAAAATAGAAGATTTTCTGCTAATCTCAACACATCCAAGAACCTGCCCTCAGGTAACATTGTCCACTATGGGGATCTGGCATGTTGGTAGGTAAGGGTAGCTCCTCAGGAAGCTGGGACTCTTCCCTTTCCTATTGGGATGGAGTTACAGGAATGTTCTTTCCAAAGAGTTCAGTTCGATTGTGGCATCAGTCCTAATTGTGTTTGTCCAGGTTTTCTGAAAACCTGGACACTGCCTTCAGACTTGAGGATGGCTCTGGGGTAATTGTTTGGAAATATAGTGGGGTTTCTTCTCGAAAATTCACTATTCCCCTGGTGAAAGGCTGACTCTTCCCACCTGATTATCGTTCCAGTAAAACTACCCTAAATGATGCCACCTGCAGAAGTGGGCATGCACATTTCCCTGGCCAGCCACAGGAACCCAGAAGAGTGGGAATCATTGCCATCCCCAAAAAGCAGCAAGTTGCTGCTCTCAGAGAGATTTGTCTTCAAATGTAGGAAAGGAAACTCCCCAGGGAGCTACCAGACTGAATTCAAATTGGAATGCAGCACCAAGCCAGCTGATGGAGTATGTGAGGATTATCACCAAAAATTCCTGGGCACCAACACTCCTTTCTACATAGCCACCCCTTTGCCGTCGTAACAATTTGCAGGTAGGATTAGTTTGGGATACATTTGATAGTCTTGTCATGTTCTATATACAGGGGAATCAGACAGTAACATCCTCTTATTTCTCAAGTAGAGCCATTTGTCAGCAGGTGCTCACAGTCATTCTGAGTTATATAGTATCTGGTCCTTTTTATAGTACAGACTCATGACATCGATAATTAATCCGATAATGCCTATATGTCTGCTGTTATCTCTGAGGAACATGCAGCCTGAGCAGTGAGCCATTAACACACTGCATCACTCATTGTCTTAGAGCAACAAGGAAAGCTTCCCTAAACTTCACTCACTCTCCTTCCAGCCAGACTTTACAGTCAACATGAGATTATACCCAGGTGGGGTTCTTTTAAGTGTGATTTTCAGTTATGGAGCCAAGCCTTGTTCCTGCAGGTGGTGGTAGCATTCCCAGTCCTGGTGGATGGGATCAGTCATGGGCTGAAAGATAAATGAGAGATCCTGCTCCTTAAGCTTCTTTCTTCAAGCAGAGTGTTGCAGCTCTAACCCTCCAGAACTCCCTGAACTGAGGTGATGCAGCCTGCTGGGCAGGGGCCACATAGTTATAATGGCAAAGTAGGTGAGTCTCAAACTGCAGTCTTGTGGACTTATTTAATATCTCAACAAATATTAAAAGATTAAGTCCTTAAAATTAAGAAAAACCAGCCTCAGGTGAGGCTCTTCAGCAGGGTATCCGTGATCTCCACCAGGGATAAAATGGTATGTCTGTGCCAGGCTTCAGGAAAACCCCTGATGATGGCATCCAGCCCATCCCTAGGTCAGCTAACCCTGCAGGAAAGAGGTTTTGTATCAGTGCAGATTTTGAGTTTGTCTTTTCTCATTTCTATGTGTATGAAGCGATCAGTGACCAGGAGGCTTTCTGTTTGGGTCTGATAGCTGCTATTTGCCTTGTATTCCTTGTACTGTTATAAAATCCTGACACAGGGAAAGGAAATAAAGAACAGACTTTAGAAACAAGGGGAGGGCAGCATGGAAGTGATTTCTGCTGAAGCAAATGAAGCCATGCTGTAGCTAGAGAGGAAAGTAAATTGAAAAAAGAAAGAAACAAATACCCAGAAGGAGCATATTCTCAATTACAGAGCTGCTCTTTCCAGTGGAAGCTGAACCAAGTGGTCTTCAAACAGCCCACAGAAATAGAATTCAAATGGAAATATTTTATTCTCTGCTTGCACCCTGCTGAGCCCATTGCTCTGTGGCTGCCTGCTCGCCTCCCACTCGTTGTTGCAAAGGGATCTTGCAGCCCCTGAGTGCGAGAAGCAGCAATCCCTTATGGCACCTCAAGCCTCTACCTTTCCCTTTAACCTCAAGGTGTTGTTTCTTCTTTAATCTGTAAGAATGTGGCATCAGGCTCTTTTCCTAAAATGGCAGTGATGGTTTTTATTTCTCACAGCAGGCAGCTCCCCAACACAATATGCAGTGCAGGCAGAGGTAATCGGATCCCAGACCAGCCTAACCACACCAGCCAACTTTCTCTCATCTTTCTACCCAATTACATGCTGTAAAATGCTCTCAGTGCTCTCTCTGAAAGTAATTAGGTTGTCTTGTTTAGTCCCTGCACAAGTGATTACAGTGAGATCCTCGCTCCTGTGAGTGGTGGAATTACACACAGCAGATACATCCCAGATAAAAGCACCCTCACCACGGCCTCCAGTGCACTTCAATAGCTTATTTGTGCTGTTTGATTTTAAATACACGCCAAAGTTTAAGCTCACATTGCTTCACATGCATTGCGCTGTCCACGCTGCAGGAGCACCTCTCTGCCTGGGCAGCTCTCAATCAGCAGAAGAGGACAACTGCCAATCAGTAAGGAAAAAGAAATAAAAAACTAACAAACATAAAGAAATAATACTGTCATTTAAATGTCTGTTCTCATGGGAGCCAGCAAATCTGACTTAAAGAGCCATACAGCCAGAGGCTGTCGGATTACCAGCATTCTGCCAGGGCTCAAGCATCAGTTCTCTTGCTCACAGATGAGGCAGATTGACACTTTTTGTTCCCGTCTCTGATACGTATCTCAGGACTTAGGAACTCGTGCCAGGCTAATGCAGAGGGAGAAGCCCTTTCTAAAAGCAGAATCCAGATATGGGAGAGAGAGGCTGAGTCCAGACCTGCCATTAACTGCAAACACAATGAGTGACTGGATCCATGCAGTGCCTGAGCCTAAGGATGTGTCTTGTGCTAACAGCCAGCTGGGCTGTGCTGCTCAGGGGCTGTGCAAGTCTCTTTGCTGGATAGAACGGCAGAGGGGCTTGCATGGGCTGAGCTACAGGGATTCTCGTGGATTGCATCTGACATTCCCACAGTGTAACTGGGTCTCCCAATTTAAGTTCCCAGACTTCAGAGTTGTGCCTAGAGGACATGGAAAGCAGAGCTCAAGCAGCACCCTAATAGAGGCAATAAAAGGACACAGTTTCTTGTCTGGTTTATGATTTCAGTAACTGTTAGATTTCTTTCTGACTGGGGATTGCCTAATCCTCCCCTTTCCAGAGCAATGCAGCTCTGGGCACAAGGGCTTTGCTGACAGTAACCACTCCCCGCCTTCATCTTGGTGCAGGGCTGTGCATGCTCTGTTCTGTAATCATTGCTGAGATTATACTGGCTGGTGTATATACTGCTGAAATTTGAAGCTCTAAATACCATCCTGATTGTTCTCCAGTTCCTCCCCTTCTCTTTCTATCCCATAAATTCTCCCCTTACCACCAACCTCCTGTATTTCACTGTCTTATGTCAACTTTAAAGGGCTCCCCTAGGAACAATTTTATTATCCGTGGCAGAATAGAGGCAGATTTAAATACACTCAGTTGAAGCTGTCACTCAGATTCCTAGAACAGCCTTTCTTCCACCATGGGGCTGTGGGTTTTGTTTACATGCTGTCCCTGAGGGCTTGATTATAGGGAGCCAGCAGTGGGATTTGGGATGGAATTAGGTAATACAGGACTCTGCTGTCTGAGCATTGTATAGTGCCTTTTCTCATAGACACAGACTAAAGGGAGGGAAGGAAGGAAGGGAAACTCAATGTGATCAGCCAGACTGTGCATGGTTGTTCAATATGTTGTTGCAGCTCAATCCTCAGTGGTGATGTAAGAGTGAGTGCCCAGCCCCACACCCATTTCCACACAGGTCCTGGGATGCTGTGGGACTTGCAGCGCTTCAGACCCCCTCTGCACTGTGGAAACTTGCAACAAAGCTTTGAAAACGCTGCATGCACTGTGCTGTAGCTGGTGGCAACACATCCCTCATACAGACTTTTTCACTTAGTCTTGGACAGAAAGGATGAAATAACCTGAGGAACAAATGGGAAGGCAATAAATACTGGAAGTGCAGACGAGCTGCGGAATACCTCCAGCCTTCCAGTCAGGAGAGGAAGAGCTGCTGCTCCCTTCCAGGAGTGTGTGACATTATCTAAAGACCTGTTCTCTACACAGGTGCAGTGTGATGGATGGGGCATGGCTCCTCCTGCTCTTCGGGGTAACACATGTGACCTTTGCAGTGCATGGGGTCCTGCAACCTGTCCTTCCTCGGTGTAACCCCCATGAGTGCCCCAGGCTCCCCTGTAGGTCATTTCCCCTTGGTCTTGTCTCCGCCTGGCTCATGCTGTGCTGAAGAGGGCCCGTGCTCTGATGAGGGATAAAACAATTTGGAAGTAGGTGAACCTACTTGAAAGTGAAAACTTCATGATGAACACATTTGCTATTCAAAGAAGCCAGTTTTAGGGAAATCTATTATCTATTCTATCCTGTGTTTATGCAAAGATTTAGAAAAACAGGTGTTTGATCTTAGCTTTTGGAGGGCTTTGCTGTTTCTCTGTGCGTTACACAGTGCTTCCTACAAACCTGTGACTCCTTAATCCCGTTACTTCACAGAGGCAGTTACTGACATGACACAAAGCCCACAGCAGTGTCTGATAATGTTTCAGCCCTCTCCGTGTCATTTACTAACGTGAACAAATCCCTCTTCCACAGGCCAATGTGGTTCATCTGTTTCCCTTGTGTTGGGAAACTGAGGCAAGCGTGTGCACAGAGCTGTGGTGTGGAACTGCTGCTGCCACAGCCAGGACTGCAGCCTGCTCCAAACCAATTAGCAGATGGTTCTGCCTCATCTGGTGCCATTCATTTATCAATTTTAATAAACAAGAGCAAACTGTTGCAGATAACTGTGTTCTGGGCATTCAAATCAGGTGCGATTGTAACTGTGCTGGAAGAGTGATAACCAAGGAAAATAGTCCTGGAGAGCCTTTGCCTTTCTGAATTGTCACTTCCATTCACTGCTTGCCCAGAGACACAACATGAGCTTCAGTAAGTGGGGTTTATTGTTCCTGCAGCGTTTATTCTCTCCTTATAGTATTTAACCCCCACAGTGACTGCCATTTGCTGGAGAAAAGGACTGAAGTAAATAAACCCTTGCTGAGACTCCCTGGATAAGCTGGGAAGCGTGGGCACATGGTGCCTGTCTCTGCATACCGGCATTGTGAGCATCCTTTGTACAGCTGCAAATCCTCTGGGCTGATTGCTTTAAAAACAGTTCACCTCCAACAGGACTTTTCTCTTCCTAGTGATGGGTCCAGGCTGTGGGTATGCTTTCTCCTGGCCGCACCATACTCAGGAACCACTCAGCCCTTGAGGGAGTTATTTCACCTTCATGCAGGTACCACTCCTGCCTCCTCTGGCTGCCCAGCCACTCTCTTCAATCACATTTTTCTGAGGCACTGCATTTTTGCAGCATGTTTGCAGATGCTATAGCACAAGGAAACACTGACTTCACTTAGGACCTTCAGGTGTGCAGCAGTAAAGCATGTATGGGTCCCACAAAAAGCAGTATTAAGACTGTTTCTTTAATAACAGTAAATTCATATTGAATCAGAATCAGTTCTAGCAGGTGGATTATGGCTGTATGTCCCTTAAAATGATAATAATGGCAATGGGAGGACGTGTTCCCTTGAAAATATACTTAAGGCTTACCAGAGTTGCCTCTTGTTATTTGTATGTAGATTTTTGTGGGGAGCAGTAATGTATATGACTAGGCATATGCCTGACATGCACACCCTCAACAGCACAGCTGCAGAGGTGCCAGTCAACAGCCTGGCTGTGCCCTTCCATATTCCCTTCCATCAGGCAGATTTTTAATATGTGTCTGTGCAAAAATCAACAGCTTCCCCATCATATTCATGCCAAAATAGTACTGGAAATAAAAAGGCTGAAGAGACAAGCAGGCATCCCTTTATTGTAGGCAGTCACCACTGTGCTGTGCAGATTGACTGTGGCGGAGGAAAGCAACAAAGCTCTGGTGCTGAATAAGGAACAGATTTTTCCTCCCCTTTGTTGTTTATTTAGTTTGAGGAGGTTAAACTGGCATTTCTTTTCTTTAAAAAAGGGGGAAAAAAAGCAAAAAAGCTTCATTGTCTGTTTTTTAAGCAAGGTCAAGACACAGAAGTAAGCAGATAATGAGGTAGGCTGCAAGACGTGATGACAGCGTGGATGTGGAGCATGCACAGAGTAATGTAATTTGTATAAGCCAAATACTCATACCTTAATTACTCATCTTAAAGTCTCAGTGATTATGCCAATTGATCAAAACCATCAGAAAAATGCCTTCTCAAGGGATAACATGGAGCAAGGAGGGAATGCCGCATCTTTAAAGGTTAAGTAACTGCAACACCTCCATGAACTGGAGCCTGACTCAGCTCAGCTGGGCAGTGATGCTGGAGCCCTGTGGGAGCCCACTTCTGCTGACACTGCCTCTTCCTCAGCAAAAATCATAAACCCACTCCTCTTCCTCTGCTGTTCTCTCCTAGACCTTCAGCCTGAGGATCAGATTGAGGAAAACTGTTCCTCTGAAACTCCTATTACTTGCAGCATCAAAGAACTGTACTCAAATGAGCTTGTGCAACCTCCTTGTAGGCATTATCACCCAGCACCTAATGAGGCTGTGTTTGAAGTGCTGGTCCTGCTTAAATGCATGGACCTCCATGCCTGTATCTCCAAACATTGCCATATGTGTTTGCCTACATCCTCCTTGCAGAGTCCCCAGGGATCCTCTCCTGTTGTAAGAGTATGGAAACAACCATGATTCTCTACAGCAACAGCTGAGACTGTAAGACAAAATGCACCTCCAATAAGCTGGGTGTTGCAGGGCTGACAGCATGGTGCCAGCTCATTTACACCCCTGTGTGTGTGAGGTACCTGGAGTTTGCTCAAGGTATTTGAACAGAAAAGTATTGTAAATGTTGGTGGGTCAGATGTTTCTGAGAAAAGAAAGGTTCCGGTTCCCCCTCATTTATGAATTTATGAAAACAGCTGACAAAGCAGTGGGATTTATTTTCACTGCTTTTGTACTTTTATTCCTACCACTACAATTTCAAAATTCCCTTCACCTTTATTTATTTATTTTTCCTCAACATTTACACTTGTAAATTCCCAAAGATGCTCAAGTTTACTACAAGAATTCTGCTCTTAACAGAGAAATGATCTTATTCCACCTCCCAATTCCTTTTATTCTTATATACAAGGAGGGAGTTGTCTTTCTAGTGAGCCAAAACTCCATAATTCACATAGTAATTCTACTGGCTGCTATGAAAATAGCCACATCTTCCCAGTGGATTAAGCTCTCTTGCACACCAGACTAGCCAGTCCCGACTGCTGCCAAATGCTATATTTACATTTCCAAACTAGAATCTGTTTCTAATACAGTTTTATGGGGAGTTTTGACCCTTTATATTTATTGTTAATGAGCTTTCATCTCTGTAATAGCTTTCATCCCAAAGGATCCTGAAGAGTAATTGTAATAACCTGGCATACAAAGCATACACAGAAATCAATTTACCCACCATTGAAATGCAGCCACAACTGGAAGGGTTGAGAATAAGCAACTGTTTAGCAGAAACCCGTGCAATGCTGCAGTGCTGCTTCCATTTGAGTGACAAGGCGAGCTAATTACCTGCAGTGGCTGCTGTCCAGACGAGCAGGGCTCACCCACAGGCCTGCAAAGCAGCTTGCAGAGAAGATATCCAGTGACTGCAATGGCTTGGGAACTTGGGGTTTTGGGGTGTCCTAAAGGAGATGGTAGTGATGGAGCCTGTAGTCACCTGGTGCCACCACTGCCTTCAATCAGTGCATGGCAAGCTGCCGGCACAGGCTGCGTTGGTGCTGAGCGTTGCTGCTCTTTCTGCAGCAGACGGTACCTCTCTGGGATTTGCACTGTGTTGCTGTTTAAAGCAACCTGCTGGCACGGACTTACGGACTCTAAAGGAAAGTGGGGCTTGCTGTGACTTTGCAGCCCCATGTAAGTATGCGTTGAGCTCTTCTTAAGCCTTGGGATTGTGAAGGACTTGATATCCCTTGGCTGTTTGCAGCTGGCAAACGCTGGCCTTCAATAAGCCGTGCGATGGAGGAGGGCAGGGGAGCAGTAAGTAATAATGTCACCATCAATCACCGATTGCCATGGGGAAGCCTCAGCATGTGATTCAGCTGAACTGCCGCTGCCCGAGTGGTGTAAATATTTTATTAATGGCTGCCTCAGTTTGCAGCGTTTTCATTACTGCTCACACCACAGGTACTAACGCTTTGTATTACCAGCACGGGAGGCCATGGGGCGTCTTGTACCCAACCCTCCCCTGTGCTCATGGGGTCTGCCGGCAGCTGCAGCCATCCCTCGGTGCAGGCAGGAGCCCTCAGCAGAGGGAAGCAATGCACATTCCCTGCCATGGCCACAGGGTCAGGCTCAGGCAATCCTGTCAGCTCAGAGCAGGGCAGCACACTGACCATGCCAGGATAAACTGCATAACCTGCTGTTAAGAGGCTTTTCCATTTCCTCTTGCTCTGTTTTTACCATTCACAGTCTGCCTACTGCAGGACAAAAGCCTCTTTAGCACTGATCCTGAACAATCTTTCCTGGTGACGAGTGGTTCAGGCATAATGCCACTGCATTTATCACCTTCCTGTACTTTAACTTTTCATGGATTATTTGCCATGACGGAGCAACCCACAACTCATCAAATGACTTGTTGTCCACCCTCCCAAGTAAAGTGGCATTCTCAATCAAAAGGATTTTACCTTTTGTGCTCCTCAAAGGGCACCATTCCGATGAGAAGAGGAGCTGGGTACCAGAGACTCCTGACCGCTGGGCACTCATCCAGTGCTGTCAGTGGGATCCCTGTAGTGCTCTTGCCACTGCAGGCATTTGAAAAAGCAAAAGCCAAAGAGACAAAAGGAAAGAGCCTTCCCTTCCTCCATCCCCACTCATAGGTCATTTTCTGTGGCCTGTTTTACAGGAACTGAAAATCTATTAGAGGGAGAGCTTAATCCGGTTTGACTGTAATAATTAGAGTGCTTAAAAAACCCCTGACTAATCGTATCAAATGTGATTGTAGACAGCTCAGTGCACGACCCTTACACTTATCACTTAAAGTATTATTACAAACCAGAAACAGCTGGCAAGCATGGAGGAGGATAAAGGGGGGGGAAAACTACACGCAAAGAGACAGGGGCTGTTCCTTCTCCAGTCTTGTAACAGAGGCACTGGCAGCGCCATGAGCTGTCTTTCTAGAATGGATCCAAGCATGAAGTGACCTCCAGGACTCTGGACAGACATGGCTGTTTTCACCAGCAGTGTGCCCTGCCAGCCACAGGGTCCTGCCATCAGCACCTCCTTTTCTCACATGGATTTTGCAGGCAGTCCAAGAGGATTTGAATCGGCACTGGCGAGACTCCCCTCAAGGCACGCTGCTGTCAGCAGATGTTTGTAGCAACAATGGTCAGCTTTTCCCAAATAAGATAGTCTGTATTAGTCAAGCAGGACATCATAGTGCTTTAGGGTCACTGGGTTGATAGAAAAGCAGTGCTTGCTTCCATGTCTTGGCTGCTAACGCTCTCTTTTTCTCTTGTTCTTGGTCTTTCGGAGGCTCCAGCAGCTACAATTTGTTCCTTGCCTTCCCAAGCCTAAACTGGGGGTAGCTGAGTTCTCATCACGATATCACTACACCTTTAGTAAAGCTCTTTTTTCCCACATGTTCTGCCAGTCTTTCCATGGGATTGCTGCCTGTTCAGGATGCCCTTGTCCCCACAAGATGAGTTCATTCATGTGCTCGCACTTCTTGTTCATCCCTTCCTACTACTCCAGTTGTAGGGCAAACAAACAGTCCAGGCACCCATCTCCAGCATGATGGTCTCAGAAGAGAGATCAAATCTTCCAGTCCCAGTGGTGCACAAGCATGTTTTGGTGGAGAATTCAAAATCTGAGCCTACTGCAGCGATCCATTATAATGGAGACACCAAGGGAGTCATGCTTTATCCGTGTCAGTTACAGATAAAGAGATTGGAACTGACTTAACTTGGCCACCACATTAATGCTGGGAGAAGCACAGGGAAGGCTCCTGTTCATTGGTACCATGCAGAGCTGAGACTGGGCCTTTGCCCAGACACTAGCTCACAAAAAAACTATTCTGTAGGGCCAGACAGGAGCTTTAGACTTCACAGAGAGGTGACAGCCAGGACGAGACTGTACTATCACCAATATGCTTCTTAGACCAGCATTGAAAATGTATGATCAACCTTGAAGGAGGCTTTTAAAGACCGAAATAAGAACACACACCAAAATTTCAATTTAGCCTCTCTCTCTCTGTTACTGTGATTAAAATATGTGCATGGAAGCTCTACTGCAGCTTGAACAAAACCCATAGCAATGTATTAACAGTAATGGAACTTGCAGCTGGAGTTGAATTGCTTGGTTTCTTTCACTCTCCCATGAGTCTTCTTTGGGTCCCTTTTTTTCTCTTCTGCTCCATACAGATTTTGATCTTACCTATATTAAATAGGAATGGTTATCCCCACTGACTCACTTATCTAATAATAGCTAGAACCTTTTAATTCAAATTATTTGATTCCTGGGTTTTTTAGATTAAAGTAAACATACGGTTAGAGAATTACTGGGGAATAGAAATACCATGGTCAAATTATCCTGTGACTCAATTCTGCGAAGCACACTGAGCCCTTTTAGACCACTTCACAAGTACTCGGCAGTGACCTCGAACACCAGAGTGGTTTCTCTCCTACGGTAGCTCAATTTCACAATTCTGAATACACTTTTTTTTTTGAAGGAAAGCCATCCAAAGGTTTTTATAAAATGTTCTTTAGCCTTTGGGAATGAGCCAATTTAATGCTGGGGTATCATTCCATTTGCAAGAGCTGAAGGATTTGAGGAAATACAATCTGCTTTCTGAACAATGTGAGATGAATATAGTTGCGGTTTTGTTAGAAACCAAGCTGCGGAGTTCGCGTACAGAGCTTAACTTTTTCCAAGTTCAGCCGTGGCTCTTGGTTTGTCAACTGTATTTCCTTGCAGGGCTCCTTTTTGCGATAGCCCTTCTTCCAGAGCCTGCTCCAGCGTATGCGAACACTTGCATTCGGAGCAGATGGCAAAGGAGACACTGCTGTCAGCCAAAATTTCTATCATTCATGGGCCTTAAAATGGGAATGGGGGTCCCTCTGTAAAAGTCTAGGGTCACCAGTAGAAGATAAGCTTGGGTTTAATTACAATTTTTCTATTTACAATTGAAAAATGGGCAGGAACATATGGAATTAGCCCCAGGCCATTAAATGGGAAAGTCGCAAGTTCTGAAAATGCCTCTTGGAATCCAGAAATCACCCCAGGTCCCATGCAGAGGCGCAGTCTCTTGGCAGCACCAGGCACACATACATCCCTCCCACCACCTCGCAGCCCATGGCACGAGTCACCCCAAGAAAACCTGCCGGAGCCACAGGGACGCTCAGTCACATCTAGCTTTATTTTAATCCCGTCAGAAAAGTTCAAGAATTACACCAAAAAATACTTCAGTCTCTGCTACCTACTGACAAAAAATACACCACGAAATTATAAACTGTTCAGTGGTTTGCTGGAGTTTTGATTGTAGGTGGAGGGGGTGGTTTGTACATTGTGAGATAGAAATGGATTTACAGGTGGAAAGGGAAGGAAGGATAGGAAGTCAGACAATGGCATTTGGCACTACATTTTTAGCTACACTATACAGTTATTTATCATGATGCCTGTTAGGACTGAGGAGTTCTGCCCTCATTTAACACCCTCTAGTGTCTATGTATGCAAAATGGAGCGCAAAACTGCCCAATGCAGGGGGAAAAGGGGCCAGTTCCTAATTTCCATCCCAGTCTACCACAAATCTGAAAAAGCAGCCTTAGTCAAAGGTGATCCTTGCCCTCCCTGTGCACTCTGCTCCTGCTGCTCACTCTCACCCTGCCTGCGCTACCAAGGAGCAGAGCTGCCTTGCAGCAATGGCTTGCAGCTCTGAAAAAGGAGAATCCTTTTTTAAATCCCACCAGACTGCACTAATTGCACATGCCATTTGTGGGGAGAGGATGTTTTACATTAGCCACAACTGCATTAAGCTTGGGGTCCGGTCTGTGTCTGCAAGCAGAGGTTTGATGGGACTTTTGGACTCCAAGAGCATGCTACAGCCATCCCTCTCTATTTACCTAGAATGACATTAAATACTAAAGTACCTGACACTGAAGAAGGGAAGCAAGAGTATCCCATTTCTTGTGTGAGGGAAAATTAGGGGCTGAAAAGTTAGAGGCTCAATACTATTCTACACTATCACCACTCTGGAGAGGCTCCTCAATTCACAATGGCATTTCTTTGTCTGCTGGTGACGCTCAGGAGAGAGGTCTCAAAGGATGAAGCCTCATGAGAACTGCCAAAGGTCATGCAGGAAATTTGTGCCAGAAGCAGAATAAAGCCCTGATCTCCTGACTCCTAGTCCTGCATTAAGAAGTATATTCATGATATCACTATAGCAGCCTTTGTTTGCTTCCGTTCTGCTCCATATCCAAACAGCAACCCCGATTTCAGCCTCAGAGCCCAGGCAAGATCACCAGCACAGTGGTGGCTCATTACGAATGCCTAGAGCTTTCTGGATTTACTTGAGCCACTGTGCAGCGGTGTGTATACACGTGTGTTTCCATGTGTGTATGTTTGAGGAAGGAGGGGATGCTTCTATTTCTCTATCAGCAAATGAACACTGATGCTAGATTCAATTTGACAGCAATATCTCCCCCCTGCCCCCATGGCAAGCTAAGCAACATCACAATGTCTTTGTACCAGGTTTTTTCTATCCCTTCTCTCAAAAGGCTTTCAGCTTTTCCTTCGCTGAATGTTAAGCCCCTGTCACAGCTTTCCAGCTTTGCAGGATTCTCTTTGCTGCTTTTATCCTCTCTGGCTGTTTATCTAATTTGCTTTTTTTGTTTTTTAATTTCTTTTTCTAACAAATAGTTAAGCAATGATTTAAAAATATTTTTACATCGTAAGGTACAGTCAAACACCAAACATGCCTTTGTACAAGAGCTCGACTCAGTAACAAATCAACGAGAACAATGCACGAAAAGAAATATCCATTAAGATGACTCCTGCACTTGGGTTTTATTTATTCCTGTCATGCTGTTAGCACAGCACCCTCAGCTTAGAGCAATGCAGTATAGACATGGTGGTGTCCATCCCCCCCCCCAACACTTGGCCCATCACCACTTGTTAATTTTAGTGACCTTCTGTCTTGGCAGCCTTGGCTTCATGGTTTACCGATCCTGAAGACAGCCAGGGTGATACAGCCCGGGAGCTGGTCTGCTTGGCCATGCTGTAGTGGCTGATGACAGTGTAGAACCTGCCCCGAGAGTTGGAATCCTGTGCGGAATAGTATGCATCCAGCGAGGCCGGGATGCACCGCTTGTGCTGGAGAGGGGGAAAAAGCAAGAGACATCAGGAATGATTCCACTGGCCTAAGGCTCTCACTTTAAAAATCATAGAGTTAGCTGTTCTCATGGATGACATTTGACTCAGACATGCTGTAGCCACAGCATCTGCTGCACAGCCCTGACTGCCCTTCAGCGCCACGGGAATGCACAAAGTTTAGAGTCAGGCACAGCCTTCAAAACCTGTTGCTATTAGCAACCCTGATGGCAGCTGATTTCATCCATGGATGGGAAATGGGGACTGTAAAATGAAGATCTGCCTGGTTTGGTACATTCCCAGTATGCACAGAGACGAAGATCCCTTGCTGCAGTCCTAGCAAGGCTGGGTGAGCAGCTCCTGCCACATGCTGGACTGAAAGTTCTGTAGAGCTATGTCCTGAATTAATCCTCAGACAGGTAGAGGACAAGCAGAGGCAGAGTAAGCTGCTTACATGCTGCTCTGTTGCAGTGTGTTATCTCTGACCTGTAGGATGACCACTTTGGTCAGAGATGGTAAGAAGCATAGCCCAGCTGGCCAGTCCTTGTCAGAGCTTGTTGTCTGGGCAGACACTGCCCATGCGCCTTCGCTGCGATAGTATGGACACTCATTTGCTAACAACTGCATAGATAAAACAATTTGGTTTGCAACAGCTGTAAAAGAGCAATCAAATGGTAACAAACATCAGTCTGGTTGGTATTCACTGAAGCTGAAGTAGCACCAAGGACAGAAAGGGCTCCAGGTACAATTACTTCGAGTTCCCCCAACTCCCAGTTCAATGTGACCAGCTGAAATCTGAGTCCAAACTCTTCAATCTTTTCAGAAGTCCACGTTTGGATCTGATGCTGAAATTCATGGCCCTAACTTCATTTTTATAAAACCTAAGAGAATAATTCACAATGACTAATAAATCAACATCCTTACTCTATTTTCCAGCCCACAGAGTATCCCCAGTGTGCTCAAGACTCCTATGAGTTTATTCACAGTAAGAACTATTTTGCCAGTGTTTGTGGGTGTTTCTTTAAATCTCAACAGACCAGGCAAATAGTTCTGTGAATATTCACTATAAAAACACTGGACAGTGGGATTTTAGCAATGAAGTGACACAGTTTTGCTCTTGATAGAGCCTCAAAAGCGCCTAAAAAGAAAATACATGGGCAAATTTGGATTTCTTTCACAAAGGGCACATGTGCCAGCGCTCTGGCAATTTGCTTTCCATTAAAACGTATCCCAATAAACCTCAGTCACTTGAACGTGTGGGAAGCAAACACAGGATTCCAGCTGCAATAAATCCATTCACAAATATGAGGGATTGCTCCTGAACATCTGTCCTGAACATCATGCTAATCCCAATTACAGTGTAACAGTAGCTGATGGAGGCAGATGCAAGTCCACATTTCCCATAAGACTTTTCCCATTTCAACACATTCTTGCCAAATGTTCTGTTTGGCCTGGTCAAAAAGCCAGACTAGAACTGTAACCATGTAGTCAATTAAAGTCTATCATTATTTCAGGCAATTCGTCCATCTGAAGTTTCTTACCTTATAAACAAATCCATCTGGGCAACTGTGGTCGTAAGTAAAGGCTTTGTATACCACAAGAAACACTATGCAGGCAAGGAATGCAAGAGCCAGACTTATGAGAATAGTGACCTACAAAAGAGGGATAATGTTACTCTACATATGTTAAAATGGCATATGAGCAACCTCATAATTAAATGACTTACACTAACAGCCATTCTCACAGACTGCAGTCTTCACTCCACTGTGCAGTACTTAACTAAGCATGGTAATTGAATGAACGCTAGATCCAATAGCCCTGAATTCTCACATCATTTCCATCCCTCCACAGACCTTCCAAGAGTGCACATTCCTGTGTTTAACCCCTTGCAAATGTACGGGTTTTGCTGAGACATTTGGTGTTCTCGGTGGCTTTGTGTTCCCATACTCTCAGCTGTTCCATCAGCAGCATCACTGCTGGCCCAGCAGCATCCACCAGCAGCTGGAGTCCACATTCAGGGTCTAATCTGTGCAGATAAACTGCCTTGCAACCATGGTGAGATCCTGCTTTTCTGATAGCAGCGGTAGGTGAGCTGGTAGGAAGAATGAAGCCTTTGTAGCATTCATGTCTTTGTGCCTTCTGGGCAATGCCACAGGGGTAAGTTGTGCATCAAGTACCTTGCAGAAAGGAGGGTGGGGAAAAGGGAATCCTCTATCAGAGCTGTAAAAGGACAATATCTCAACCGCCCTGAACAGAACAAGCTCAGCATGTAAATCCTGCAGCACATCCAAGAGCAGATGCTGGTGTTGGAGGTACTAGACTCAATACCCTCTTTGAGGCTCAGATATTCCCTCTCTCCTCATTACAAAGCAGGTTGCTTTGCTGCACCATTCTGTTTCTCTGCTTTAGCTTCTCTCCAGCCCTTCCAGTTCCCTCTTAAATAGTTCCTTCAACAGCAAGCCTCCTATCCCCTTTCAGATGTCTGTACTGAGGCCTTGATCCTTGATTTTAGCTGAGCTGTGCCCTCCCTAACAACTGAGCAAGGGTCCCAAATACACTCTCCATTTCCCCTTCCCAAAAGCTTTCTTGGTCCCAGCTGGTAATTCCACAAACACAGCATAAATGGCTCTGGACTTCTACTGCCTGAATTACAGCAATCCATCCTGTTGAGATTGCTGTCTCACACTGATTTGGATTGGCATGAAAAAAATAACCATAATCCCTGGGGCTTGAGTGTTACCATGCAAACTAGAGTTCCTAATCAAATGAAATCACTTACAGAGATGATGGGCGTGGGAGCAGGAGTAGGGGAAGCATTTAAAGCTGCGGTGGCTTTCCAGCCTGCTCTGGCTCCCTGGAACTGAGCACCAGCAGCAATGCCTTTTGCAGGGTGTCTGCCTGCACGGGGAAGGGGCTGCAATGTCCCTGAGCTTGGTGAGCCTGTGAGAGCTCACACTGAGGAAGTTCCTACAGCGAACATCTGAGGTCAGGCATGGGTTTTACAGTGGGGGCAGCAATCAGTGAGGCTTTTTCCTACCCACAACCTCAACCTGTTTCCTTCTGAGTCCCACTTTCTAATCATGGCGCCAGAAGCTGATCCCATGGCTGCAAATTTTGCCTGGTCACACCAAAAGCCATCCACTGAGACTGCCACAATGGTAGGATGTTGCTGAGGCTGTGTGCCTGACCCTGGCTAATACCCCTGGCCTGCAGGCATGCTATCACCATACCATGCCCATCCTCCAAAACATGCCCCCATCCCAGTATCAGGGCTGCACCTACCTGCACTAAAGGCAATCAATCATTATTATTTACTGCCCTAGCAAAGAAGAGCCACAAATTTTCCAGCTCCATGTAGTCATACAGGGCTTATCCACCATTTTGTTGTTACACTTCTGTCACAATCCTCTTTATTTTCTGATATGGGTAAGGAAATTGAATAGCAGGTACAGGCAGAAGTTGTCCCTTAACAAATGTACAGGAGACTGGTGATGGTAGGAAGTAGGGAAATGCAAGGTAGTGCACAGGCTTGTCAGAAACATCAGCTTATAAGGAGAATTCATCGATATAATATTAATATAACAATAATATGTAATATTACTAATGTTATATCAATAAAGATATACAAATTGCTTAATGTTCATTGTTTCATGCCAAATTTTGCTCTCATTCTCTCTTTTGGTTACCACAGCAGCTGTAATTTTAAGAACTTATATGATATGCAAACCCTGCATAGTCTCAAAGAACCACTGTAATTGCTTGCAAGGCAGGAAAACACTTCTCACCCTCATCAGTCCTGCAGAAAGATACACTGCCTGGTGAAAGGCATTCCTACATTGCACACAACGCGTTGGGACCATTACTTGCAGAAGCTAAAGCAGCCCTAGTAATGCTACCTGCAGTGCTGGAAGATCCAGAGCTACAGTTTCCGTGGCTGTTTTACAACAAAAAGAAAGAGTGAAGGTAAATTTGCATGCCTGGTGTTAAATCTGATTGAATACATTCACTTCAAAACTCAGGCAAGAGAGAGGTGTGGAGACTGTATCTAGCAGGAGATATTCATAAGTTCATTGTTAAGTCAGAATATTTTAGAATAAAGTGTAAAAGGTAAGAAGATTGAGGCTAACAGGCTTTGCCAATGATGAACAGTTCACTGAAGCCTCAACCTGCCTTTTACAATAACTGCTCATATTAACCTCCTCCTTGGGGCCTAATCTGCTGCAAAATGGGTCAATTAAGCAAAAGGCAGCTGCAGAGGGAGAAGCACTTACTGCTGGATCTCATAAGAGAACATGTGTAAGAGAGTCCTGGTGTGCTCAAAAGGTAGCTGGTAGAAAAGGAGTACAGTTGTATGAATTGCAGCTAGTCTGACCAAGAAAATATGGGCTCCACCTTCTCTCCATTAAAGCACACTTGCCTGCAAGTCTGAGTAGAAATATTTCAGACCAGCTTTATGGTAGCCCATGCATTCCCAACCCAAGGAAGCCATATCCCTTTCCACAGTACTGAGGAGGAAGATGTCTCAGTTGGATTCACGGAGATGGAAATGGAATTTGCCATGATTTCTGCCCCCAAAAGAAGTTCTATTACACCTGACAAAATGAAAAATGTCCTTTTGAAAAAGTATAGTCAAAAAGAGAGAGCTCCTGGGTTAAGTATGCCAACACTCTACTTCTTCCAACAGGAGAACTGGGAAAAAAGGCTCCTCTCCAAGAAGACTCATCCCAACGCAGGTGTGGCATGTCAGTGTGGAAGAGCATTTTCCTTGTAGAATACATGCTCATCAACTCTTCCTCATTTAAAAGGGGAGCATGTTAGGCCAGGTACTTCCTCCACTAACAATTTAATGCAAAGTAATACAAAGATGACAATGACCCAAGTCACCTTCGAGGTTAGCCTGAAGGCACTGAAGCAAGATGTAGATCTTGCTGTACCAAACGAATGCTTTTAGGGCAGCCCTGGCTAGACATTCAAAAAATAAGAACTGTTCAGCTCTCCAGTTTGCTTGCTCTGCCCCAAATACAATGTACACTGAAAAAAAAGGAAACATTGCTTGGATTAAGCTGAAGGAACAAACTTGTGATCAGGGCAAAGGAAGAGACAAAGGATAATGAAATTATATTGAATGCCACTTCGGGGCACACAGAGTGTAAGTCAGTGAGGAAGTACCTCTTCTTCCTGAGGAATAAGCAGCTACTCATCCTCTAGCTTTGTTTAGTAAATACAACCTTCCTCATCAGGGCTAGCATGAGCTGCACACCAGCAGGAGGCATACACCCTGTGCTATGATTCCTTCTGCTTTTATATCTACCTGGTTCCTTTCTCCCCCTCTGCATCAGTGAAAGTGGGATATCCCTGAACTATGAGCTGTTTCCCTGCCCCAGACCCACTGTGTCTGCCTTCCCCAAGAGTTGACACCAAAGTTGCTTTGAAGGCTTCTCACCCTGAACCAGTTAAATCAGGCAAGTTCCTCCTTTAGCCTTCAGAAAAGGAAGAGCCAAGCTGCCTGGAGCAAGAATGAATGTCCCCTCCTTCCTTTGTTAAATCCCACATACACGAACAGCCTATGGAAATGACCATTAGTAATGTGACTTGATGGGTTCCTTTCCTCTTGTCTGCCCACTGAACCCCTAAAAACAATAAATCCTCCTCTGCTCGGCAAAATGCTGACACCCAATCCGTTACCTCCCAGGAGCAGGTCACTACACTGAGCTCTCCCCTCCCTCTGGGGTGTAATTGAGCCCATTCTCACCTCGCTCCTCCTTTCATGCACTTGCAAAATTACAGCGTGACACAATATTACACATCATGATACACAGTGTAAAATTGCTCTGGGATGAAATGTCATGTAAGATGTTAGAACCCAGAGAAAAGGGAAGAAAAATTCATCCCTGGGTATTTTGCCATGCCAGAGCTAAGATCCACCTCTGTAGCTATTCTGGAGCAGATAGAGCTTCATTAACATTCAAACACCAAAAAATCACAGAGCTGCAATACCTAATAAACCTCCACTTTTTTTTATGATTAACATGAACCTTGGCAGTCTCTAAGCAATATAAACACTCACAGAGGGGAAATAAAATTTAGCAAGCAGATAAAACCTAGAAGTGCTACAGGCATGAATCTGTCATGTGTGACTACTTGAGTGGGTAGAAAAAGGGGGGATATTTGCCTGCCCTTTCCCCAAAGTCTCATATGATTCCCAAAGGTTCCCTTAAGAGGGGAGTGTCTGCTGGAATGAGGAAGAGACAACAGCCTTACCACACCAAAAAATTCCCCATCCTCCACACAACATGGCAAGAGGCCCTTACATCCGTGAAAGATGATGTCAACCTCCCATCAACAACAGCACGCTTGGCTTGGTTCCTCCCCACCTGCCCCATAGAAGAAGTACATGTTGCATTTTCACAGCACGGATAAAAAAAGGGATGTATCTTCATCAGGCAACAGGACATCAGTTGTCAATAGGTTCTGCTCCAGTGAGATGACATCTAATTGCAATGGTATTCCAGTTAACCTGGCTTTCATGCTGTCCATCTAAGTATCTCTTCCACTCTCTTTGATTCCAACAGCTGCCCACTTTTTTTTTTCATCAAAAAAACCCTTATTCCCTCTCTAGCTATGATGAAAAGCCTTATTCAAAAGCAAACCAGAGAACAATGCCACATCCAAACAGCAGGGCAGTCTTTTAATAGCCTTTTCCACTGCAAGGTTTCTACATTTTTATTCCTTATTGTTTTCCTTGGCAAAAAATTGTGCCCTTATTCAGAGAGGGTGTGCACCCGTCATCCCCCATGGAAGAAGAGTAGGGAGATGCATGTCACTCCAGAAATCAAGGCTAGGGGCTTTGACAGCAATACTCGTAAGATACCACAGAGCCTGCAGGCAGCTACACACCAGCACTGGGCTGGTACTGACTCCCATACAAACCAGTGAGGTATTTTGATGCCTTAGAATCCTGGGAAACATGAACTCTCTGGAAATACCTAGAGGGAAGAAGGAAGAGGGGAAAGGTGGATCCTGAACAGATGTTGATGGGAACACTCCTCATAGAGCAGAGATTTGTAAGGCAGGATTTACAGGCAGTAGTGGGGGAAGGGTCTGTCAGCAGATGGCAGCTCCCTCAAATTTATGCACTGTTTGAACTGAGTTGACAAATATTTTTTTTCCCAGTGGGGACTGGATGCAGACGGCTCTCTATTAGCATTCAGCATCCAAACTGTGCTGCTGAGATGTGGAGGGCGTGGGTTTGTTCTCACTTAAAGTCACGTATTACTCGCATTAGCAGCTGAAGGAACATAACCTGTAATCATGGCTCTGGTGTCAGGGCTTCTTGTTCCACCTTTATGCTTTGTTCCCAGGCTCTGCTGATGGTGTCACAGACTGTAAGGACTCAGTACAAAAGTGGTAAAAAGAAAAATGGATAGGGAGAGAAAATAACAAGGGCATTCGAATGCAACAGTGAAACACAGATGAAGACATCCTACAAAACCGAAGCAACACCTTTTGAAGAAGTAGTGTTTTTTCTAACTCAAACCACAATTACACTAGTAAATAAATGACAATCTAACAAATCTACTCTGTACAATAGGGTTGGCAAAAGCAACTCAGTAAGGTTCCAAAAAGATGAGACATTCATATAGAGAGCCTCCACATGGCTTGAAGTAGGGCTTAAAACAAAGGGGACAGCCCCTTCTACCTCCACCAAGTTCTCATATTTGATGGCACGAGCCAGACACTTGGACACAGACCCACAACGGCACCCAGGTGCCTAAATCTCCTTTAGTTTCCTACAGTACACTAGAATCAGTAGGCATCTTTTGCAGGCTCAGGTTTCTTCAGAAGGGTGAGAAATTGTCCATTTTGGGTTTTCACACATTGCCTCGACACATCTGCCTCTGGGTTACTAAAATGGGTTTCCAAATGAGATGGTCAGCTACTCTGGTCCAGCACTGCAATCCTTGCTCTCCACTACTAAAGCTCAAACCCGTCACTCTCATACTCAGGCAGCAGCCTTATCATCTGCTGTCTAAAATTCATCTGGAAAATCACTGTGCTGCCCTTTGAGGGGGAAACAGCTGCACTTGGTCCAGCTTTGGAGGAACACAGCATGTACCACATGCTGGTTTGGATAAGGCACAAGCCCCAGGTACCCAGGCATTTGAAACCACCCTCCATTTGCCACCTAAGTGGAGCAATTCTCAGGATGCAAACAGATGATGTGATCTCTATCAATCTGTCTGATGAAAACAGCACAGAATTTCTCCTCCATGCTCATGCAGCTCTTGTAAGAGGCTGGCACGCTGGGGTTTCATCAGCATGGGTGGCACTTCTTAGCTATCAAGAATGATTTTTCTTCTAAACCTGGCGAATAGATGTTTAACTCTGGACACATGTCCTACTGCTCAGAGCATGCAATATATATATGCTTATATATGCTCAAAATAGGAGTACAGCAAAGATGACACTATAACCAAGAAAAACATTGCTGACTATAGGAAAACCAGACAGACAAGCAGCACCAAGAGCTAATGCTCTGAGAATGCAGAGTTGTGTGTTACTGTAGAGATCACTTTAATTGCCAGGTAAAGATCATTTGCCATGGAAAAGTCGCTACAAAATTCTGCACAGCCTTCCTAGTCTTAGCAGCTGGGATGTGAATAAGGGACCTCAGAAGCCAGATGCCTGTGTCTGTTCTGGCACTGCAGTCTCACCCTCTTCACGTTTGTCAGGAAAGGATGCCACTGCCACTGCCATGTCTGGTTTACAAGATACTTTCAATGTTGCTGGGTACTGGGAAATTTTGTGACCTTTAATAGTCAGTTCAGCTGAAGAAATTCTCTTAGGTTTAATTTTCTCTTTGTAGAAGAAGAAAGACTCTGAATGAGGCAAAACACGTTATAAACAAAATTGAATTTCTGTCAAGATTATTTGCACAGAAGAGCATAAGAGCTATGCCCGGATAGGCAATAAGGCTCTTTCCACAGTTGATGGCCATGCCATTACACCTGGAAACCTATCTCCATTGGCAATAGTTACCCTGCATGCAAAAAAGAAAAATATCACAAAGTCATCAATCCATTTTTCACACGACCAGTCCCAGAGGTCCTGCTGCACAGCAGAAAGGTGTCAGTTGTAAGGGCACCTCGGTGTATGCTCATACACTCATGATCTCATTACAAAGATTTCTGCTTAACAGTGAAAAATTCCAGGGGGTAATTTTTTTCCCTTCATCCTGTAACTTCTTCCAGCTGATAATTAGACATAAGATTGACAACATTAGATCTCTACATGAAAGGTACAGCTAAAGTGAAAGACTCAGGAGCACTTCCCAGCTCCTGGATCTACCCATCTGTCCTGGCTACCTCGCACCTTTATGTCAGGATGAAATCCAAGTGTGAACCACACCATCATTTGAATCCATGTTGCTATTGTAAGAAAACTCAGGCACGTAGGCAGGGAGGAAGCCACAGGATGACAGGACACACAGACCGATCAACCACGGGGAGAAGGAATCTGAAACACACCCCAGGAAGAGCTGCTCCCCTGCTTAGACTCAGCCAAAGAAATGGTGTGGTGCATTGCCCAGCACCCTCTAATACAGCCTGATCTGTTCTGCAAGTAAAAATTATTTGGCTGCACTTCTTAAAAAATGTCATTTCACTCCTGATTGTTAAAAATCTTTTTGTAAGAAGTTGCTGATTTTGCTGATCTTATGGCAACAGCGTAGTCTCTGAAATGTTGAAAGGCTAATGGGCAAAAAAGAGACACAACTGGGTCTTCATATTTGCTTGATACTGTTCAAGAAGATACAGGATTTGTCTTTCATTATTACAGCACAGCTTTTTACCAGATGGTATCCAGATTCTTAAGTAGCATCTCTTAGGAGAGGGAAATGTCCTTAGACATGTATCGCAATCTTCAGAGCTATGGGAAAATATTCCTTAGTGCTGCATGGCTTCTTACATGAGGTTTAAAGGTTAGGGGATTTTTGGTCCTTTTCCTTAGAATTCATAGCCATAATCCAATTTGGCCCCAGCTCTCCTGAGAACACTGAACACCATCCATGAGGATGGCATAATTTTGGGGTCCCAAAACATCTCACATCTGTTCCACTATTTCATGTGTTCCTTTCAGCCCACCCAGCCCAGCAATCAAAGTCCAAAAGACTCACAGAGAAAAGAAAGGGTTATTTCTGCAACCACCCTGAAGTCTCAAAGGTATCAACTTGAAACAACACTAGCTGTCTCTCAGCCAGTTTGCTATCCCAACCATGTCCCCATGGCTCTACCCACCTCTGCATACATCACCCCACCACCACTACACCAGTGAACCTCTCCAACATTGCAAATCTTTAAAAGAAATGTCTACCTTTCAAGATGACCACGTATCCACCAACAATTCTCTGCTCTGAGCCTCGTAACACTGTGAGCACAGCACGAGTGTGGAACAAGAACACTGTGTTTCTAAGCAATTTGTCAAATAATTAAATTATGCACACAATAACTAGCTGGCTCAATTATATTAGCCAGTCTCCATCATGTAATATAATTTCTAGTGCTGTTTAGGCACTAATAGCCTCAGATCTTTTTAACTGTGTCTGATGCCAGCTGCGGTCTGCATGATACCTTTCTGTGCCAAGTCAAACCCCTTAAATGGAAAATTCATGGCTCGGTTTCCAAGCCCCTATTCCTTGTGGAAGTTCTGAAATGCCATTTTCCATAAGGACACCTCCACCACTGAATATTAGTGAATTTCCACTTAAGTAAATAAAAAGCTCTGTTTGGTTTGCTTTTGCTTTTCTGCCATTTAATGACATAAAGCAAAAATCCTTCATCACAATAGGCTTGCATGTTAAGATGCTATAACATTGTTTCTAGGAACACCAAATAAATACACAGCCTTTTTGGCAGACCATACAGGTATTTAAAGGTCTTTTCCCTTTCCTCCCACAAGGATATTTTCTTCCTTTCTCAACTATCATAAGCCTTCCCTCCTTCCTTCTGTGACTCTGCTACCTTTAAAAGAAAAGAAGCAAATCCCCAAAATAAAACAAGTGGGGTGACTCAGAAACACTGCTTATAAAGGTGCTTTTCCTCCCAAACCCATGTTTCTAACAACACCTGACATACCATTCCATAAGCAATGCTGGAAAGAGGCTTCCTTCCAGATGACTGATTTGAAATGGTTTTTCAGTAAGTGGGATTGCAGCAGACAGACACATCATCTCCACAGCTAAGCCTTTATCAGCAATGTGTTGCCATCTTCCACTGCATCACACAAAGCCTTGGCAGTGACATTTCCTCCAGCCACTTCATGTAGGATGTGACAATGGATGCCTCAGCTCATCAAGGGCTCTTTTTAAATGCATTAACATGAATACAAGATAAATCAAGTCATCAATGAAACGCATCATTGCCTACCCTTTGCCTGCCAAGACTCAACCTCTGAAGAGTCTCAGACATGCAAAATATTCCCTTCTTCTTGATCCCTCACATTGGACTTGGTGCACGGAAAGCATTAGGAGCCCTGATTAAGGACAGTTTCAGGAATTAGCACATGGCAACAGGCCTGTGAAATGTAGGCTGTGTTCCTTACTCTGCTACTGGCCTTCTTTGACTCAGATCCAGCTCCACAGCTTGCTCCCCAATGGTACTCATAGAAACTCCAGCAAGATCCATCTAAACCTGGAAGCATCTAAGTCCCCAAAAGCGCAGCTTTCTCTGGGCCCATTGTGTGCAAAAGCACTCCAGCACCAACACCACCCCACTGGCAAGGATCAGGCTGGTGCTAGGGAAAAGCTAGGTCTGTTTGCTTTATGAAATTACCTTCTTCCACAGGCAGGGCAATTTTCAAAGCAAATCTTTCAGACTCGACCACTGATGTACTGGGCTAAGGCACAAAATGGCATTCCTCCAGGCACATATTCATGTGTGTTTGCCTCAGACATTGCTTTCTTATATGTTCATTTTACATGTGACACTATCATTTTCCTTGCTAACCATCAACAACAGAAGACTGGATTAAAGAATGCCCAGAACAATTTAAGCTGTTTGTATGCCGGGGCACAAAATATCTTTTCCCTACCACTCCCCAGTCCTACAGACTTCTTAAGTAAAATGAAACTGAAGGTCAAGCTTGCACAAATTAAAACACCTTTGATCAGTGCACTCTTGTGGTTAAGAAAAACCCAACAAA
Source organism: Psittacus erithacus (assembly GCA_009867235.2). NCBI lineage: Eukaryota > Metazoa > Chordata > Aves > Psittaciformes > Psittacidae > Psittacus > Psittacus erithacus. The sequence continues at coordinate 281,089 of WYDI02026282.1, forward strand.
ATGAATTGTAAGTTTGTTCCTTCAAGAAGGTCAAGATATTCACATGCATTTCAGCATCTATGTTTACCACCACGGGTCAGGAAATAAAGGTAATGAGATGGCTGTATTCATGGTCCAGTACACCCATTTCTCTTAAAAAAACTTGTTCTCATTATGTGGGTGCTTCATACAAGGACAAAGTGAGGACTTGGTGAGCAAAGTGTCCCCTGGGTAACTTAAGAATTAAAAGCCTTTACATTTTGAATTAGAAATGTGAAGCTTTATTGCTGCAAATGACTTACAAATGCTACTCTTTTAAAAACAAGCAACAAAAATGAATAATCTAGCTGATTATGATGCCTTCAAAGGCATGAGGCCAGTTCCATTAGCTGTGGATCTGACCCAAAAGGCTTAATACATCTGCAAGTACTAACAAGAGGGAGCTCAGGTCTATTTAACATTCAATCAGCGGCTTGTGCTGCTTTATAAATAGATAGAATGAAGCATTACATGGAAAAAAAACAGTATGAGTGAAGCATTTCACTTCCCTGATTATTATTTTTTTGTTAGCATTCTGTGGTTTGGCTACAAGACTCAAAATGCACTTCACGACAGTCAATAAACTTTGCCTTATCTTCAGTCAGCTGAAAACCCTTTCCTCCCCCATCCCATTTGGTCCCTTTTGCTATAAGAGCCAAACTAGCATTAAGCATACTTCATTCCACCTCACCTGCTGACAAGAAAATTACCCAACAAATAGGGTTTACTGTGGGGTGACAGAGGTACCAGAACGAAACATGCATTGTGTTGTTGGAGACAAAGATGAAGTGTAAGAAATCATTCAGACTAAATGTAAACTGTGATTACATTTTGTAATTAGCAAAATGGGCGTCTCCATGCAGTCACTTATAAAAAGCTTTTTCAAGCATTTTGTACCAAAGCAAAGGGTCCGTTGAGGTTTCTACTCTTTAACTCCTTTCTTCCTCCCATATATCATGGTTTGGGATTCAGCAGGTCTACCCCACAAACCCTTAGATGTGAATATCCTCTGTAACTTCCATTTTTAGACATTTTCTGCATAGCAATTAACTTTCTTCTTCTCTCCAAATATCAGTCAAAGCTAAAAAATAACCCTGAACAGATCTCTTCAGCTGATTGCTCTGCCAGTGCTCACAGACGGCAAAAACAAAATATATTTGAGGTGGGGTTTCTGACTTTGCAAAAGAGTATGTGTGTGTTTCTGTAAAAAAGAATATAAAACAAGAATGTACTTTAAGGAATAATCCATTTCAGGTAAAGGCCATATCATTTGTTTGGGGTTTTTTTGCTTTGCTAGGTGGACCCTAAGCCAGTTATACAGAGCATTCCAGTTAAACCAAAACATACCTTTCCTCCGTGTGTTTTAGACATGGAAACTCTTCATGACTTTACCAGAAAGCCAGGTATTAGCAGGGAACTCACAAAAACCACAGACTTTTACCCAGACAAGGAAAACGTCGCAGGGTTTATAGCACCATACCTGGGGATGCGATCAGAAATATCTGTTTTCTGGCAGCTGAACCACAAAGCCACATTTGATTCATCCTCAAAGCTTCAACTTGTCACTGATGATCACAAATGGCTCCATCAATCTACCTTCATGCAAGCTGCGAGACCAGCTAGGACAGATGCGACCAATCCTCTTCTCTCCCCATCACAGCCAGAGGAGGAGAAGAATGATTTCTGAGCTCCAGCAGAAAGATGATGAGCAACATTTCTCAATTCCTTTCATGCATACCAAGAGTAAGAGTCTGAATCCATGCAGGTGCTAGTCTGCATCAGATATAAGCAGACTCAAATCCAGACAGGGCTGGGCAGTGGGTTTTTGAGAAAGGAGAAACTGTGACCCTCTGCATTGCAGTGGAAAATATTCAATTTCCAAAGACAAGGCAAAGCTTGGGCTCCAGAGACAAGTCACTGCATCCCTGTAGGGAAAAGACTTAGATGCAGTGCCTGACACCCCTGCAAGAAGAACATGCCTTCTGCATCTGAGCCCACTGGGAAGGGAGATTGCCTGATGGTAGCGGAAAACTGCCAAAGGAAGTAAATAAGCCTCCAAATCCACGGCTCTTACCTGCAGAAAGAAACTGATCAAGACCTGCTAACCACCTACCTCCACAAGCATACAGCCCAGGACTTTCCCTTCCTCCGAATGGCAATGCCTGTCACTTGAAGATCCTTTCACTACAAGAGTACCCTGGGGGTTCAATGGGTCAGATTCTAGTGATGCAAGAAGGGAAAGCATCTTCCACTTCAGCAAAGCTGTCACCAACAGGAAGTCAAGCCCTGGCCCTACCCCAGACAAAATCTTTCTGAACTGGGAGCCAAGCATTTCAGATACTGGCTTGTTTTAGATAATGAACAAATGCTGCATCAATGTCTGTTTTGTAAGGTGTGGCTGAAAACTGATTTTGTTCAAAGTCTTGCACGTTAGGTCAGAGGAAAATAATTGTTTCAATATGAGCATTTCAATAACAGAAACATCTGAATGAGTTCCACTACATTTTAAGAACGTGATGAAAAATGTGGTGAATAATTGCATCCACTAGTTACTGGATCTGCATGTCTCAGAGCAGTTTCAGGGTGGAGGGACGAGAGGGCTTATCTAATGATAAGAAATATATTGTCACTGCATACTCAAGAGGAATGGAATACACAGCCATACTCTGAAAATGGATCTTGCCATCTTGTAGCAAAAGAGTGAAGTTCTCAGTCTTCTTCAGTGAAGTAATGCTGAATACTTGAAGATGATTTTCTCAGGTAGATAAATTGCTCATAAGGAAACATCTGAAATATCTCAGTTTCTCCCCCATACACCCACTCCCAACTTGTTCTGTTAAAGACAAGAACACAGTTTAATTATTCTAGCTCTGAAAGACTAAACTTTGACTTTCTCAAGAAAATGATCCATGAAAAGGGAAGAACTGTGGAAGACTTGAGAACTCAGATAACCATGGTTGGTAGCTATCACCTAACTCACTCATTAAATCATTGTCTCTCTGAAAAGGCAGTAACAAGTAGCTCTATGGCATTTTGTGATAACAGAGCTCAAACTGGTTACACATGAACTTAACTGTGCAATAAAGAGAGCAATTTGCACAACTCAGTAATGAGTGTCAACCTGATGCTCCGTGTCGTACCACTGCACTGAAAGGCCACTCCAGTACCTTTTCTGGTGCTACTTGGAGCTAGAAAACACTGGGCAAACTCAGGGCTAGCACAAGTCTACTTGAACTCACTGGGTCTGACTGGATGAAGCACAAAATCCATCAGCACTGTTCTCCAACTTGTTTCTTCTAAAGAAGGGTGCTGATGTCTTGAACACAAGCTCAGCTAAGTGACAGTCAAGAAAATGGGCAGAAATCCACTCCACCTTAAAAATGCTTCTTGTTGATTTTTGTGTTATCTTGACTGGTTGGAAGACAAAAGGAATCACTGGAAATCCTATCCTCCAAAAGTAACAGGACTTCATTCAATGGATAGTCTGCTTGAAAAGCAGAAGAGCATTTGATCTCATTTCAGTACTGACAGAAAGAAATAAGGGCAGAAACTCAAGGGAATTATGATGATATTGTTCTTAAAAGCTGTAACATAGGATAACATAGGAAAAAGAAGCAGTAAGGCCTACCTCAAATGCAAAAGGTTAGATCTGTTGTCCCACAAAGGAATATGACAAATATAGTCATTACATTTGCATACCTTTTCTAATGCATCTTGCTGTCACCACTGGATGGCAAAGCATGGCAACATGAGCTATCTTCAAAGCATGCAAAATGGAAAGCAAGCAGCAGACACCATTCCCCTCCAGACTCAGAAACCTTGGTATACATCATTACTGCAAAATAAGATCTCTGCAGTTCAAAAACCTCTTAGAGGCACACACTCCAAAGGCATAAACAGTATGGAGGAGGCAAGGTCTATAAATCACTGCCAGTCAGCTTCAAAAAAATGTTGTCATTGCTTCTCTGTGGAGGAGTAAAACGATAGAAGAAATTTCTTTTATGTATGGATGGCTCTACCATAGTATTATTTTAACACCATTTTCTTGTAACCCATCTACACACAACCATTTGAACATTTGTTATAAAGTACGTATGGGGTGACTCATCCAGCTGAAGAATAAGCCTAATTGGTCAGACTTCCAGGACACTGTGTGCTGAGCTATAAGAAATCATAATCTCATCTATTAGGAGATGTGACAAGTTGCAGAAGCTATCTAAAATTCCTGGAAGAGGTAGTGTGAAATAAGAACCGTTGCCTAGGGACAGTCTCTTCTATACAGTAATTAAAGAGCTCAGATCTCTGCTATTCTGGATGGATGAAAAATATGCATGCATAAGCTTAAATGGTGGCTTTGGCTTGCTCATGCGAGAAAGTTGTCTAATAATTCATTAGCCTCTTCAATAAAAGATACCCAAAAGGCAGAGCAAAGGGTATCTATGGATTTGGCTGCCATGTTCATATGGTCCCAGAATTTCCCCAGGGATTTTGCTCTTCTGTATAATGCAGCTACATGACTCAGGAAAAAACCCCAAGAACTTGGGAAGAGTTTCTTCCTCCCCTTAGAGCATTCCCATACCAAGTGACCAGAAGTAGAGTGGAAAGAAAAGCACATCATAGACTGAAACAAAAATGTGAAACCTTGCAGAGAGGTTATTAGCGCAGAGGGGAATTGCTCCTCATACAGAGATTAGTAGAGCTGCAGTAGCAAAAGGGTTTCTTATGAAAACCCTTGAATTCAAGCATTGCTGTTGACTCATACTAGTTGTACATGCATTTCCCACATGGCTCTCATATTTGAAAGCACTAAACCAACGGACCATCTACGCTTGGATGGACTATTGACCTTTCCCTTCATCATTTCTCTTGCAGAAATCAATGAGATGATTTACTTGCTTCTGCCAGTGTAGAACTACCAAGAGCCTGGCTCAAATATAGATGAATACTTGTAATTTTAATCAGCATGCTAGCAAGAAGTTGTGGGTGATACTTCCAGTGCACCACATACTGGAAGGCTATGCAAAGCAATCAGCCGGCAAAATAAAATCTGATGATCTGATTTATATATATATTTTTAAAGCTTTTAAACATGTAGCCAAACTGAAATAATAAAAGTTAAATATTTACTATGTTTTCCTCTTACAAAAAACAAATGTACAATGATTTCATCAGTACCAGATAATAGTCCTGCTTATAACCAGAGGGCAGTGTTTTTAATAACTTCACTAAAAATATGCATTGGTACAAAAATGTGGTGCAATAAAAAAAAATTACAAAAGGTAATGAAATATTACCTATTATCTCAGCTCATTTTTGTCAGGAAATAATACTACAAACTTAATATGATACATGGAAGCCTTATGAAAAGCAGGCAAGGAGAGGCTTATAGTCTTATCCAGTATTAGACGAGAGGCTGAGTGATTAATAAGTTGACATTGAAGAGCAGAGAATGGAAACCATATGGACCTTAGGGAAAGGAAATAGCTTAAAAATGAAACTGTCATGCTGCCAGGCTGCATAGGAAGCGGCATCCCACAGCCATCCCTACCACGCAGCAAAGGGGAAAGCAGCTTAAGCCTCTGTCAGCACTGTGCACACAGCTGGAGCTCCAGCTCCCCTGAGCCTGCTGCTGTGCAGTCCTTGGGCACACATGGGTGGGATCAATGGCAGAACTGCACCGAAAACAGGAAGGGGAGAGAAAAAAAATACATTGAAATGCAAGGTCTGAATGCAACAGCAAGTTGGGTGTTTGAAGAATGGGAAAAATAAGACGCACTATAGAAGGAGTAGATGGAATGAGATTTATCCATAGCAGTGGATGAGCTATAACTGTACCTTATGGGCCTCCAGCATACCCAGTGTGTAAGGGAGAGATGCTTTTGATTGCTTTTTTAAATAACAAGGCCAGATCTTCTGATGGGATTAAAACTGGGTGTTACACTAACATTACCCCCATTCAGGGCTGCAGAATTAAGTTCTAAATACCCAGTGAAGCACCATTACTTAAAATATCAACAATGCCATTCATTGCATGTCACAAGCCAACATATCACTGCCAGAAAACTCTACATTTACTGTTGTTTCTCAGGCACGTTATGTCTGTTTCTGATTTGTACATTGCTCACGCTGGAAAATGTCTGCTGCGGTTTCCAAGACTGGGGATTTAACTGTGGCTAATTCACTGTTTACTTTACAAGTGGTACCAACGGAGAGTCACTATTGGTGGTAAATAGGTAGTACGCACGCAATAACAACAGTGAAGAATTCAGTCAAAATCAGCAGCATGTAAGCCCCTGGTAAGTAATCTAGATCAAAACATGTGATGTCCACTGGAAAAAAAAACACCAAGAAGCTATAAACATTTATTCACAGACCTCTTAAGAATAAATGATGGCTTTAAATATCCTGGATGAAAGAAACAGAATTGTTCTTGTGAACTATGCGTTAACTATTTTCTGGAAAGAAGAGAAACAGTGCCATTCTGTAGTGCTGCAGAAGAGAGTACCTAAGTATTTCTCCTTCCAAGTTGAACTGGCTTTATCTTGAAGTCTATCAAGAATAAATGGCAACAGTTTTTCCCGGATCAAATTCCAATTTTAAAAGTGACATTTTTCTTCTAAATTACTAGAAATCCTGACTGATAATACACTTTTTTATTCCTTGCAAAACTAAGAACAACTGGGCCAAATGAAAGGTTATTAGCTCCTTGAGTGAATTCCTTAATTGGTAAGGATGATACCCTTTCACAAAAATTTATAAACCCAATTCTAGCTTTTCAAGGAACAGGGCTATATCTGGGCACTGCCCACTCCCTCCCTGCTCAAATCATTGATATTTCCTCTGACTGGAAATGTGAAATCAGATCTCACATTTTTATCACACCCATGCTCTGTGTTTTAGGAAAAGCACCACATTTTCTCAATGAAATGGAAGAAAATACTAGCAGCTACATGCTTGAAGTCTAATTTTAGGAGGAACTGAGCATACTAAGATACTGCAGTCAACAGGAACTGGGGGACACTCAATAATTCCTGAGTTTCTTTTTATGTTCGAGTAGAACCTGACAAAAATTTCTCAAGGAAATATTTTTCACCAGAAAATTCCAGTTCCTGTGAACCAAACGTGCTTACAGGACAGGATATGCTTGGGTACTTGTCTAATATCCCTTTTCTTTAATGCAATTTGAAATAGCTTTTAATCTATAATAATATAATTACATACCAATAAAATATCTTAAATATGAAAAGAGTTGTTTGACTAGAAGACAAAAGAATTTTTTAAAGTCAAAACAAACTTTCAATCAATCTTCCCTGTGATTGTTTTACTCTTTTTAAACACAAATGTTTGAGAAGCAAAAGGATTCAATCTTGGCTTACTTTCCACCTGGGCTGGAAAACAGTTCCCTAATTTTTTCCTGGAAAAAGGAAAACATTTCCTACTTTAGATTTAGTTACGAAGGTATTTTCATGGCTGTCCTAAAGCAAAAAGCTTTTTACTCATGCAGATAAACCTTTCTTTGACCCTAGTGATGAGTGGAGTGTTAAATTTGTTATGTCTTTACTGTCACTTTGGTTCAGTTATTCTAAAGTGAATGGCATTTGCATCACAAGGCAGCAGAATAACCATTTCTTACCTTTAGCCTTTCTGTTACACCATCAGTGAAACTGACTGTGAATTCAGCAATTTTGGGCACTCTGAGTTTTCCTTTGTTCTTCTGGTCAGGCTGATACTCTGTTCTTGTTTTCACAATTACCTGGAAAATATCAACACTTATAAGGTTTCTCCACACATCTTTTTGTTATCTAAGCTTTTCTACACAAACCATTCCCTGGACCTACACAGGTACTTTAGAACCACAAATTATCAGAAATTCATTATACCCTCAGGAACTAAGAGAGACAAATAAACAGCCAGGCAAATCCAAAGATCTAGGACAGTGAGCTTAGCACACCGAGTCCTAAAATAGCTGACAGCAAAATGTTTCACACCTATTTTGTTTAGGACTAGGCATATAATGTTTATATCATACTCCACAGGCAGAACATGCATCCTAAGGAAGAGCCCTTGCTTACTAAAGCCCCATCCTAAAAAGTTCCACTTCCATAAATTTAAATTTTGGCCATTTGGTGTCTCATTTATTCAGGCTCCAGATTATCCATATGAATCTTCTACTATCATCTTGGGGTTTCCCCAGAAGAAAACCATTTGGGTTTTCCTCAGTTTCATTTGCTGACTAATCCAGGTCCTACTAATCTTATAAAAACAAGATGTCTTACACTTTTAAAATGGCTTTTAAAAGGGTAAGGTGAAATGACCAAAATTGCATTGTCAATTTGCATTGAATTTATCTGTGATCTAGAATGACCCTAAATACTGTGGGTAAAATGTACAGCAAACAGAAAAGGTAACACATAATGTCAACTGCCACCAGGGGGGTAAGCATCAGGGCTGTGCTCTGAAACTAACAACCCTTAAGAGGAGTGAGCATATCCACCCCATTATACATGAAAAACTTTTAAGACTACCCATCCATGAGCCTATGTAGCTAAATAGCTTTATGAGAGCGTGCCAGTGTAGCCACACTATTGCACTCTATCTGGAGAATGCATGAAAAGACAAAACGGTCCTGGCCATTCAGCACTGGCCAAGAGCTAGAGCACATTCCTAGAGAGGAAGCCTGCGGCTGTGAGCACACACTGTGCTTCTGCACAGGATTCCCAACCAGGAATAAGGTCCACAAAGCATACAATGGTTTGGTGTGGTTTGCAAGGTTCTGATAGGTTAAACACAAAAAGATAGAACATTGAAGTTCTCAACTGCACGGCCAACACTTCATCTTGCTGGCCTCCCATTTTGACAGCCGTCAGCCTTGCCAAGGTGAAAATTAAATAGTCCAGGAGTGGTGACTGGTTCATGTGAGAGTGACAAGAGTGATCCTAAAGCTCTTTGTTAGAAACAAAAAGTCATGAGGGATTGAAAAAGATTAAGTGATGCACAAGGCTGAGTTACCAGCTAATGAAGAACTTACTTCCAAATGAAGATAGCAAAGTCTGGTTTGGACCAGAGAAAAACCTAAGAATTTAATCCTCCTGCAATTAATGCCATGTGAAAATCCGAGTGAGAGAAAACCAGTGAGGAGTCATAAGCCAATTTTCTGGATTCAAATGCAAATCATTAAAGACCGATGAATATTTACATCCTTCAGCAAATCCCTCTCAGTAATATTTATTACAGTAGCATTTGCAACATTAAGACTTGGGAAGAAGAAGGGACAAAAAGCCACACAAATATATTTATTTGTAGTAGCATTTTGGAACTCAGGATTTCTGATGACACGACATAGATGATGGGAAATGACACGTAGGGACAAGCTTGATTCGGCGGGTTTGGGATGAACCCTAATCCTACTCTGAACCTGTATTGAATCAAGCCCCTCCGTGCTCTGACATGACAAATAAAGCAAAGCTCTCTCTCCAGCCACGACAAACCAGCACAGCTCTGAGTTACCAACAAGGAATAACCTCATTTTCTCACTCAAAAGGAGGCAAGCGCACTCAGTCCTCCATGCAGCCGGCCCCAGATCTTCTCGCTGCCCTTTTGTAAACCCTGTACAGTAAATTACAGAGTGTCAGCCATCAACACCTGCCAACCAGTGTTCAGAAATTGCACTCATTCTGCTTTCAAACTGACCAGTCGCAGTACCCAATTCTCCCAAATTCATGCTTCCTGCTCGATATAAATGTTAGCTGCAGACACTATTTTTCAATGCATATGAGGGCCTTTCCACAGACTCTGATGCTGGCTCTTAACAACGGACCATGAAACCAGAATAGAATAAAAAACAATAAATTAAAAGCCTTACTGGTGTCTAGATGTAATTGAATTTTCTTCCATTCTTTGTCATTAACACCAGTTTTCTTACGAGTATTTTTTAACTGCTGTTACATTCAACCAATATCCTGTAAGCAGGGAAGTTTGACTTATTCTGTCTACAGGGATACAGCATGAGGCTGAAAATAAACCAGAAGGCATCTGATTCAAGTCCAGTAGCAATGTCTATCACGTCTGTGAATAAATAAGCAAGCTCAGTCCCCAGCCAGGTCAGAAACTACTGAAACACAATTTGCTGGCGGTGCCAGCAACAAGATGTGTGTGTGCACAGAGCCATAGTCATCCTGCTGGTCAGTGTTTCACAAAGAAATTCACAGCGGTACCAAAAAGCTTTAGTAGAGCAGGTAAGAAGTACCTTTGCTAAATGCCTTTTGGCATTGCAAAAGCTAAATACCTGCTCTCCAGAAGTATCTTTGTCAGGCACCTGGCGGAATTACTTGGCAGAAGCAAGCCAGGGTAGTCAGTAAGGTCTCCTCTTTGAAAGAGAGCACAGAAATAAAATGACAATGGACAAACAGAAAACTGTAGTGTGTGAGCAGCATTCAATATTGTGGCAGTAACGATAAAAAATGCTATTTTGCTGAGGACACGGTGTGCACATGCAGAAGAAAAGAGCTACAGTTCAGTTCCCTACAGTCTAAATAAATAACCCTGCACATGGATCCCACTTTTGCAGCCATTCACCCCCCTCTCTATCCAACAAGCTGCCATCAGGATGCCCATGCAAAGGCTTCTAGAAATTGAGTTGTGTTCATCACATTCCTTGAGCCTCCTGCACTAGTAAGACCACCCCTGGCAGTACCCAGGGACAGGAGTGAGAATTGTCAGATGGTAATACAGGGATACACACCCCTCACACTCAAGGTTTTTAGCAGAGCATTTGCTACCTTGACAGCCTCCCATGCATGTGTCAGATGTGTCTCTAAACAAGTTTAAATGAGAGCTGATCAAAAGAACTTTTCAAAATACAAAGTATTAATCAAAGTGCAGATTTAGAAAAGGAATAGTTAATCTTATATATATGTGTATGTATATCATTATTGGGTGTTTGCTATTTTGGTTGTTTGTTCTGTTTTCATTTTCCAGTTTTCTGATCTGGGAATGCAGATTTGCCTCCTCCCTCCCCTTCCCCCATTCCCTGCCATCACTCCTTTTTCACCTTTTCTTTCCATTTTGTCACAGAGAAAAAATTCCTGGCAGTAAAGTCTTCCAGAAATTCTAACCCAATTGCTGTTGGATGTACAGTAATAAAAACCCCACTGGCTCCACAGTCAGTGCAATGATCAGCATTCATTTATCACCGGCTGCCCCAGAGCAATTCGATCGGAGCCCAGGATCCCACTGTTTCAATGCAAACAAGGTACATTCTTCTCACACCATGACAGGTTTCCTGGGAGACCTACTGGTGTTTATTACAAACCACAGCCAACAGAATGATCCCCATTCCCTCTTGTTTGTTTTGCAGGTTCACTGACTTCAGTAGAGTTATTCTTGATTGAAACAGCAAAAGGGAGTGTAAAATTGGGGTCCTGTGCAGATTGCAATTCCAAGCAAGCTCAAGTGAAAGAAATGTTCATCTCCTCCTTCCCTTCTCTGCAATGCTGTTAAGGTGGAAATGAACTGCTGTAACTCCCAGAGCTGGCAGCAATTTGTATCTGTGCTCTGGCCTCCTGAGTACAGACAATAAATGCAGACAATCGAACCAGTGCTTAAATGGACAAATAATCTCTTGCATACTCCTAAAAGAAAAACAATTCACCCCCTCTCTACCTCCACTGCAGAAACACCATTCTGCCTATTCTCTACACTTGCTTCCTTGAGCTCTCACCTTCTCCTGCACGCTCCCTAACTCATACTCCTCATGGTGAGAAGGGTCTGGCTGTTTTAGGTTGGCATCCCTAAACATGAGCTTACAAGAGCAGGGGATTGTTATTATTATCATTCATCTCATGAAGCAACCTGCACACCTACAAAATGAATACGTAAAAGCAAGAACAGCCCCATCAGCTTTTTGGATTGTCTGAGCCTTTCCAATTGCTGGATAAATACCCTTTGAACATCTTTGGACACTAGTCAGCCTTTGTGTTTCATTATCCCTGATCCAGCACCAGCTTATGCCTGTGCCCCAGTGTGTGTGTTGCAATGGTCCACCAAAGACAGCAATCTCCCTGCCAGCTTAGGCCAGCCTATCTGTAGTCCTTTAAAGTCTATATGGTAGACGGAGCTAGATGAACACTAGCTTGGGGGATCTCCATGCAAATGATGTTGCTGCTGTGACCTCTTCTTCAAGTTTTCACAGTATTTCCCAGAGACCCTCCACCTTCAACTTGCAGAAAGACTGTGCTGCCCATGGCAGATGTAATAAAGGGGACACAAATAAATAACCTTCCTTCATATCTGAAATAAAACTGTTCTTTGAAAGTTGCTTCTTAGATGAAGTTTGCAGACTGATTGTAAGAATACAGGAAGAGATAAAAGGGCTTCCATGTACCAGTGGAAAGACACATCTAATTAGAGGAATCCACACTGCGGCCCTTGAAGCTTCTATAACCAAGTTTATCTAGCATTTGAACTCACTAACTTTCAGTTCAGCAAAGCACTTAAGCATGTGAGGAGTTGTATTAACATCAACAGGATGTTAGTCAGATATTTGAAGTTAAGTGTGCATTTAAGTGCTTTGGACAGATCAGAGCTTAAATTGGCTTCAATCACCTTTTCACTGCCAGTTATAACCCTAATACTTAGGGCTCCTGTAGCATTCTTCTGCAAGATGGCTCAAAGCACTTTACAGACCAACATGACCCCAGTATTCCCGTAATACTGGTGGAGTACTATGGAAATATACTATAAAAAGGAGAGAAAAAGTAAGTTTAGTAATGTGCTGAGTCACACCAGCAATTGGTGGTTGTGTCAAGAAGACAGACCACTGCTTGCTCCTACTCACAGTGCACCGTATTTTCTCAGGTTTTCATTAACTGAATGCTAATAGTATCTCCAGCACATTCTCCATCAAATGTAACATTCTTGGGATCAAGGGACAGCAAGATATGACTGGGGCGGGTAGGAAGTCAGATGCTGTATAGAAAATAGCAGCTCTCTGCGGAATTGATGTCCTCAGTGATCCTAGGCTAGCAGTTGTAATAACAACACTCTCCATGTCTTGAAAGGGTTTACTTTTTATTCTTTCTTTCATCTTCTGGTTCCTCATTCCAATCCCTCAAATATTTTCCTGCAAAAGCTGAGTAGCAGCCAATAGAGAATGGCCTGTAAAAGTTCTAAAAACCCAAACACAATGGGACAACAAGCCGTATTTATCATGCTGCTCCACACAAACAAGATTTTTCTAATGATGCTGTTTGCTAATACATTTATTGAGTCCTAAACCTAAATGCACTTATTATTCTAGGCTTACTGCTAGTGACACCACTGGAATCAATAGGAAAGCTTTCCCTGGCTTTAATGAATGCAGGACCAGGCACCTTTTCTGTAGTGATGCTTTGGAAAATTGTAGGTGTGCTGAGGTGAGAAACAACAGATAAGAGTCTGTGTATACCAGCAGGAAATCCATCATCAGCAACCTTGAGAAAGTAAACAGTAGGGGAGTGCTGGGAAAACTAGAGATTTTGGATGCTGAAAGAAAAAAGAAAGCAAACTTCTAACCAAGTGGATTATATTAAAAGCATTTGCTTTGAGAAGGAAGGATCAGAGCAGACGCGAAATGTGACAAATGGAAAAATATCACATTAAGCATGGAACCTTAAAAAGGATTTTCCTGCAATGGGATGAAGTGTTTCAGAAAATGAACTGATATGAATTCTGAGTCTTGTCTCCAACTGGCTAAATGTAACATCGTTTATTGCCACTTTATATTTGCGTTTGAGCTCTATGGTTTTCCCTGAAGAAATGAGTAATAATATTTAACATAACTGGCATTGTGAAAGCTATAAATTATTCATTTAGTAAAGGACATGCAGCCCTGCTGTAATTCCCACTTCACTGCCATGGTGCATGTAATATATTGTGGTTCAGGTGCTGCAAAGTGCAAACCATAAAAATTTAAAATACTGCTTCCCAGGATTATTAATAATGAAGAGTCTCTCACTCAGAGTGGCTGTCAGATTGACACAAGAGATAAACAAAATGTGTTTCTCCTGCTAAGGATAAAGGTTTCTTCCAAGTTCAAAGCTGGACTTTGTAGTCCCACAAAATGGTTGTAACACCCCATCAGTTTCCATGTAAATTAGTCATGCTCACTTTTAAATGAAAATGAGACTCTGGGCTTCATTCCTTTCCGTGCCTTTCTTTATTCCTTGCAGAGAAAGAACACAAAATAGAAACTTATCACTGCCACTGACATCATGGTTTCCTTTGCCTTCATCACCCAACTGAGCATCAAGAACTGAGAAAGACCTTAGACCACGTCCCAGCTGCAGCATGCTGTCCAGGTTACTGATGATAGCAAAATGGTGACCCTCAGACTTGGCACCAACTCTGCTGCTACTGAGTTGGTTTCTATGCTTATGTGCTACAAGCCAAGGGAAGGCTAAAATTCACCACCTACTCACGCACAAAATTCTCCAGTGACCTACAAGCTCTAATCCCTCATACACTGCCAGCTTCGAAGAACAAATGAGATGTGCACATTGCCAACAATAGCTGAAGTGAAAATACACAGCAGTAAAAGAGTATAGGAAAAGAGATGGAAAAATCATGGTTTAGGGCTTAAAACAATCTCTTTCTTTGCAGGCTTAGGATGAAAAATTGATAGACATAAGCATCTCTATGCCTACTGTAGCATCTCCTGCGCCTCCTTCTAACTCTTGCACTAGCTACTGCTAGAAACAGGACACACTGGACTGGGTGGACCAGTAATCTCAGACTACCTGGCCATCACCATGCTGCAAATGCTCAGTTTTTTAGACAATTAGGTCTTTTAGAACTTTCCTAAATAATTATGACTATGTCCCATTCCAGGGGAGAGGCAGCTATGCTTCCAAATCTATAGGATGAACACATGTCAACAGGCAAACTTCCCAGAGATTAATATTAAAATAAGCATTTGGGGTGTACATAATCGTGGTCCCCATGGAATCCTAGTCACTATTTGAATACATAAAATGCCTGAAGTATTAAGCAGCAAAAAGAAAACAAAAAGGAAAACTCAAGAAAAGGATACCCTGGGATCAAATCCATAGTCAATGGAGAAAGCCACAGTCAGAAACACTCCACTTTTTTTTTCCCCCTGTTTTAGCTTATCTAATGGGTGTTGTGCTGGAAATGAGTTTCACAGAGGGTGGTAGGAAAAAAGTGGTCTCCTGAGTGAGTGCCAAGAGGATATTCCAGGCAGAAGGAACATCACAGAAGGACAAAGACAGCAAATGTAATCAGCCCTGGCATCACCAATGAAAGGCAGTGCAGAATATAAAGGCTGCACTGGAAGCTGAAAGCAGCTGAGGAGAGAAAGGCATAGCTCGCAAGCACAAAACGAGCTTGAAAATTATCCAGCTAAGTCTCCCTACAAATCCCTAGGTGACCATAACCATCAGGAACCCACAGGAGGCTTTGAAGGGGTGACAGAAAAGGATTTCAGTAGGTTCAGCCAGCAGAGAGTATAGCAAAGCAGACAAAAGAATCAATCACACAGCTGTAGTGATGGTAAATTGGCCAGGGTAAATTAGCAGAGCTCCATTGATCTAAACTACACTGATTTACACTAGACAAGCATCCTGGGCGGTCTTACTTTCCAGACCAGTAAGTAACTGGTACATGGGGTTCATGTTCTTGCTGAAGCAACTTCTACTTGCAGCAACGGGCTTTTATGTCAGAAAAAAGAAAAAGAATAGATTACAACGGACTTAACCAAACATCTATATCCTAATGGACTTTTCCTGTGTCCATTTCTGCTGTTTCTGCAGAACACAGCTCTAAGAATTCCATTGGAGACAATACTGTGTTTAAGAGAGGCAATGGAGCTCACAAAGCCAGGCACGAGCTAGCTTAGAAACTACCTAATCCAGACACTGATAGCAGTGAAGTAAAGGAGAGAAAATTTCTCCACAGGCTACACAAATCCCAAGATTTTCCCTGTTGAAGAGCTGCAGCAGCCACACGTTATCTGCATGCAAGGAAGGCAGTTGAATGCCACCCCAGGTGCCTGCAAAGGCTGCGAGCACATGCTTGGGTTGCAGTGCAGTCCCTGCTGAGAGCAGATCGCCTGTGGGCCGAGGTGTTCAGCATGCTAGGGGAAGGATGGCCCCACAGCAGCTATATCCAAAGAGGTACATGAACTGCCAAGACCCTCGAGCAAGGCTGTGCAAAGCACGCAAACAAAATCAGAAAGGCTACTCCAGAAACCCCATACTGCCAGAGGGTGTGCTGCTGCAAGTATTTATTACAGCTTAATGAGCAGAGGCGATGTTTACATTCAAATACACATTTAGAGGACAAATGGATTTGCACAGTGCAGGAGGGGGACAATGTCATGAGAGAGGAAGGCTCAGACTTTAGTATTCGTAGAGATTAAGCAGAGTATCCCAAGGGGCGAAAGGAAAGGATGGGGAAAGGCAAGACAACCTGCCCGCCCCTTCATATTTGCAATGCTCTCTTGTTGTTCCCTTCCTTTCTTTTATGCATGCTTTCTTTCTCATTGCATCCTCCTCCCCCTTTTACTCTTCTTCCCTTCAACTGCCACAATTACTAGCCCTTCCCCATCTCTCCTTTTGCCATTTGCTCCATCCCACCACATTCACAAGCAGCAGAAGCAGGAGCACAGCCACCTACCCCAGCTGCCTCAGCAGCCCCCCAGACAGAAGCAGGGAAGGCTGAGCTGCCTCTGGCCCTACCACGCGTACCAGCACCCCGAAACCGCCTCCATGTTGCCTTAACAGCATGTGTCTTCAGGCTGGCTGCAGCCATCATGCACTGCTGGGCTTCACGGAGCGAAGACTGACATAGGTATTTCAGCATGGAGCTGCAAGTAGTCCCCTAGGTACAAAAGCACTCATCCAGGGTACTATTAATTATGCCTGCTCAGCCGGCCAGGACAAAACATTATTTTCTGTTAAACCAATAGGGACAGGCTGTGAACACAAGGGACCCTCCTGATTTTCAGGTACTCTTGATTACTCTGTGTACATGCATGGCCACGGCTACCCAGAGAGGGCTAAGGCCAGGGAGGCAGAAAGGCAGGAGCATGAGTTGAGAAAAGCATTTGAAGAAAGCAGTTACGTCTGTTTTTCTTTTTTGGGCTGGATGGCAGGAATTTGTCACCAGAGAAATTATTTCTCAAGCCTCCAGATGCATTCAAAATAAAGAACAATGGACCACATGATAAGCCTTCTGCAGCCTTCACCACAAAAGAGATGCCGGATGTTTTTTTTCAGCCCTGACAATGGCTTTTATGCATTTTTGTGTTATGTAAAATTGGGATTTTTACTGCCAGAACAGAGGCATTTCCTGCTGGAGCGTACCGAAGCAAGCCTATGAGACCAAAGGGTCCCCAGTTGTTGGTCTCATTTAAAATTTCAGTGAAGCAGTATGGTCCCTGGAAAGCTACGTATCTTCTAGCATTATCATTGCAGAGACACATAACAATTACAGCCAAAGCAATTTGTCTGTGCCTAGGAAAACAAGTGAACAGCCAGCCTTTTCTCCTTTGGTCCTAACAGGAAAAAAGACTTCTCTTTTTTTTTGGCTTTTTGAATAAGAAGAAATGAAATTCAGAGACATAAAAAGCCAGGTCAAAGGCTTGTCATTGGCAATGGCTATTGTTCCTCTTACATAGATGGATTCTAGCAAAAAGGCCACGCAAAAATGCTTTAAAAGCATCTGGCTGCCTTCTGCAAATGTCACCCCAGCAAGAGAACCAGAGGGTGAGGGAAATGCTTGAAGGTAGTCAATAAATACAAATACACTAAGCAGGCTTAGCTCCCTAGGGGAGAAATTACTGTCCCAGGTACACTTCTTCCCTTGCAGCCATACAACTGCTGTAGAATGGTGAGAATGCTGATACTGCAGGAGAAATAGAGTGAGCCTTGGGAGGAACCATCCCCGTTTGGTGAAAAAAGAAACAGTCAGTTCAGTGGTCAATAATTTTAAATAAAGATTGCCAAATTCAAACCTCCTGAATTCCTGCCTGCATTTTCCCAACAGCACCAAGGTGGAAGTCAGAGGGAGCTGCTAAGCACACAGCACTTTGCAAAACAAGCCTGTTAGGAAAGCATGCCCAAAAGGACAGCCAGTGAGTTTAAGAATACCTTTAAGAAAGTGTTTCCTCCTACTACCCCCCACATCATTTCTTATAATCAAGGAGCTATCTGAAAAGAGATGTGCTCCAGGGATTAATCACATGAGCAAAAGCTCCATTTTATAGTCTTTCTCTGTATTCTTTCTCTGAAAGGCGAGCCAGACACTGAAAACATTTGAAAGAGATGAATCTATGGTGAAACACCTACAGAGGTTAATACTGACAGTCACTTTGAGTGACTTTCAAGTGATCCTGCTATAAAAACATCTTTAAATGAAGAAAAAGTCAGGTATTTAAAGCCTTTAAAACATAATTTTTAGTCTGTAGATTCCATAGGCTTTGTGGGGTGCCTTTAAGGATCTGCAAAGGTAAGTTTACGGACAAACAGGCTTGTTTTTCCCCCAATATGCATGCAAGTGTCTAAGACTCAACTGGAAAAAAGCCTATAAACAGAGCTTGCAAACCTTTGCCATGCAATATACATACACGGGGTAAAGGTATTATTGCACACTGGCAGTAACAGCAATTGGATTGCCCGGCACAGACCTCATACACTCTCGAATCACAAGCCAAAGCTGAGACTACTCCTCCTTCAGACAGATTGAAGCTAGGGCAAGTACAGAGCCCCAGGCTGCAGTCAAACCTCCTTGCTCTCGTTTTGATGCACCCTGGATGCCCTGGACCCAAGGTTAGATGCAGGACAAAAGCTCGCAGTTTCTTAAATGACGATACCCTCCAATGGCAAAGAGAAGCCCAGACAAGGGAGTATTTAGCAGATTGGTTGTTTTTTTCCCCCAGGTTTCACTTAAAGGACAAGGCCCTGGCACAGCATCAGCTCTTTGTTGCAACGGCAAAGGCGCCGTGATCCGCAGGAGCTGGCGGGAAGGGCAGGAGCAGGGCTGGGAGCATTGCCGCCTTGTGGTTAACAGCGAGGAGAGATGGGCTTGCCTTTAAAAATAAGTGAGCAAATCCCTTCGGAGCTGTTGCGCGCAAACCCTACACCAAAGCTGGTTTGGCTCTGGTCATTTATGCAGCATCCCATGCAAAAAGCACAGAAAGCACCTTGGCTTATGTCTGCATTCTCCCAAGCTAAAAATCAACTGCTGGCAGGTTTTAGGAATGGACAGAAAAAAAGGCAAATCAATTTTAGCCGTTTTTAATCCTACCTCCTGACTGCAAGGCAAGTCCAAACATGAATACTCTGAAAGACTTGAAATCCACGTCTGCTCTTCCTCAGGCTCACAGGCTGACTGCATTCAGTAACAGCTTTGCTTTACTAGGTACAAAGCTGAAATTTCCCCCATCACTTAACCTTTGCCCAGGCTTTTCACCTGAGGCTCAACTCCTTATTAGCAGGTCTTTAAAGGGGCCCTCTGCCCCAGAGTGAACTCACCCCAACATAATCTGCTCTACAATGAGCAAAGGAAAGAGGTTGTGAATTATTTTGCTTTTACCATAAATAACCTCTCCTTCTCGAGAACAGACTGCCAGTCACTGTTAACTGCAGGCCTACTGCACACAGCTGAAGTACAGTCTGCAGAAATCAATACCATTGACTCTAATGAGTTCTGAATCATGCTTAGCACTCCTGGAGATACATCCCATTCTTCCAACAAAATAAAATATGGATGTCAGTAGATGCATTGACAGTAATGTATGCTAATGAAGGTAATGTAACCTAACAACATGTGAATTACTGATGTAGGCATGTTTAAGCAGAAAAATCAGCAAGGAATCACACCAGACCAATACACTCCAGTATTTGTTCACCAACAGGCAATTAGAAGGTGGTGGTCCTGAGAACACACATTACCAGTTTATTAGCTTGAAAGGATTTTTGCTAAGTTATCCGTGTCTCTCCTGATCCATGAGTCATTTAAATTTCATGTCCTGTGACACTGCATGATCTTAATGAGCCATTGTACTAGCATCAAATGAGCTACTTTTACACATCTGTAATTTCCTCAGAGGTTTTCAGACATTTATCATAAATCATACTGCTTTGCTTGAATTATTTTGCTTAATCTTATTTATTGAGTCATAGATAAGGGCTGGTTTAGCCTCCCATTCACAACAATTCACGGAACTGTAACTCCCCTGAATGCAGCAAAGTTGCTCCATGAAGCACATGGAGAGTGAAGCTAGCTCCTTTGTCTGGCATAGCTCTGGTTCCCAGGATGTTGAGGCAGTTGACTCAGCTCTGCCTTAAAATAAACATAGTTTGCCTATCTAGACAGTTTTATCACATCCATCATGTTTTCCTACTGCATTTAAAGAAAGTTCATTTTGTACTACAGTAAAAACAGGATGTATGTTCAATAATCATCAGTGTTAATTTTACTATTATTCCATTATCCTGTGAGATCTAATCATTCTGTCTATACTTCTGGGTGAGTTGGCTCCATCTCTGTGGTATCTGGGAACTACACTGCAGACAAGCTTTGTTTTTGTAAGGACTGTTGGGGCATACAGATTTTTACAGTCTCATCATGTTGTCACCAGGTTATATCGATATGCATCATCACCGCATCGGTACAGACAAAAGATTTCCAGGCACATTCTGCATCTAAAAGGTCCCGGACACAAGACCACAGCCAATCACTGATGCACTTGTCTGGGCATTTTAGTGCTACATTCAGTTCTGAGCGTGTTGAGTGGGCAGGGGAGAGAGCTGCCCCATGGACAGAGCCAATCCAAGAAATGAATCCCTGGATTGCTCCACTACTGTCCCGGGCCTGGGGGAGCGCAGCCACTCTCTCCAGAGAAATCAGCATCCTCAATGCAAACAAGCTTTGTACAGCCATGGAGAAAACAAACCTTAACTGAGATAATGAAAATAGCTGCTTATTTCAGAAGAGTTATTGCATTACTTGCAAAGCAGGCAATTAATCTCACTGATAAAGCATTGTAAACTGCCCCTCGGTTTCTCCAGTGCTTACAAGAGAAACACACTAAGCTTTCTCCAGTTGTTTTTAATGAAGGGTGGTGGTGAATATTTGGGAAGGGGGGGAGGAGGGAAGGAGTTGAGAGGCAGCTGCGTGTTTATTTGCTATGTTAAAACAGATAAACACACTATGAAATGTAACCCCTTTTTATTTATTGATAAACACGATGCCACTGTTTGTACCATCAGAGAGCAGTCACCAAGGCAGTGAAAGCCAAGGGGCATGTATGTGTGCAAAATCATGCAGGAGCACCGGCTGATTTTGTTTTACCTTTTCCGGAGCCGGGAACTGCAGGTGATTTACTTCCAAAGGTGTGATCAAAGGAACTGTCTGAAAACCATCTTCGTTGGATGGTTGTTTGTTGTTCTTGTCATTCAAATTACTCCCCAGCTTCACCATTCTTGGACCTTGCTTTCCAGACCTAAAACCAGCAAGATGATCAAAGTCACAGGGGGAGCGGGAAGGGAAGGATTGCCGCCTCACCCTGCTCCTCTCGACTTGGCGTAGTGATTACCGGAGCTTTTCCACCTGGGTGTCTGAACACACCACAAACACACCACGACTCCACACATACATTTTGACTTGCCTTATGCAGACACCCCACCATTATGCAGACACCCTTAAACCCCCCCACTGTGTGCCCAAGCTGCTCCCAACACACCGACATAGCCAACGGCATCCCCCAGACATCCATAGGGATGCAGCATGTCGCCCGCTGGCCCCACAGCTGCTTTTGACACCCACCCCCCCCCCCCCCCCATTTTCTTGCAGCCCCCCCAAGGCGGCCCACCCCCCCCTTCGCAGGCCCCCCACCGGGGGGTTGG